>SCDZ01000585.1:0-43250 GCA_004143845.1 Drosophila lacertosa | reverse complement strand
GGCTGCTCCAGTCGAAGCTGGGATTGGTGCACTTCCTCAAGAATCATTCGGTGCGCAGCTGCTCCAAGTCCCCAACTGAGATTAAGTTCGATCCGAAGACCTTTGTGCTGCAGCTAAATACGGGCATGTTCCTGGAGATAGTCAACGACAAGCTCTATGATAACAGGGCTTAGTACTAAGTGTCCTATATAAGTTGGGCTTTTGTCAGATATACTCTGATTTATATCAGGGAGTCTTGGCAAAAACACATTTAGATATAATAAATTCTATTAATTTGTTTGTGATAGTGAAAACATTTTACTATCTTTAACTAAAGATAGTTTATCATATATATACAAATTATTTTAGTTAAAATATCTTATCGGTCGTCAAGGGTTATGCTTGAAAAGAATTGATTACTTTGTTTAAATGTTTTTAAGTTTTTCGAGTGGCCTCTGATAATTGTAGGCAATTTAGAAAACGCTTTGATTGAAGCCAATAAACTGATTAACTGTTATCTAATCGCTGCTCCAACATTAGTTATCACAATTTGAGCCTTGATCTTCAACGATTAGCAATTTACGAGTCATCTCCCGCTTATACTTATATTTATAAATATATATAAATATATATAAATATATATAAACGGTGCCGTTTAAATGTCGATTTAAGTTGAAAACACGCGCAATTTGGCGCCATATAAAATTGTTGTACTGATTGATGAGATAGATAAAAGCACATTGCTTAGCATACAAATGTGAACAATCTGATGCATTTTTGAAAGATATTATCTACTTACCCTTGATTTCCCCCCCCCCCCCCCACACATTGTTTTTCTTGATTTTAAAAAGGGTTGGGAGTTAAATACTTTGAATGATGCTTTTAAAGATAAGACAGTGGGATTTAAATTGAGAGATACATATTATTAAAAGATATAGATATATTTAAACATAGGAAAAGATAAAGATACAGTTGATGATGTACGTACAGATATAGCTACAGATACAAGACGACTGAGATGTCGAGAAAAAATGAGGCTATTGAACATCGATACAGATACGCAGATATAGATACATAAACGCAGATACAGATACTTAGGCAGACATAGATACTAAGTTACTGACACAGGTGCTGAGATACAAATACAGATACACAGCCAAAGATACAAAGATTTAGATGCAGATAGATACAAAATTTTAGGTCAATTTTATTTATAATTTTTTTCAATATTAATATATAAAAATTAATATAGTAATATATATTAATATATTTTTTACGTTCGTAGACCAAAGTTTATAAAATATTCCTTAATCTTTATAAATTGTTCATATTTAGTATATTAAGTGATATACAAATGCAGATACAGATACAAATATTCAGATACAGATTCTAAGATGAAAATAAACAGATACAAATACAGATACACAGATGGAGATACGCAGATTTAGATACAGATACACAAATGCAGATAGAGATAGATGAATACAGATAAACCACTTTTGGTCAGTTTCATATATATTATTTTTTGGATTTTAATTTAAATACACATTTTTTATATATTTTTAGATCAAAGCTTACAAAATTCGAAAGTCTTTTTAAATTGTTCAAATTTTGGATATTAAGTGAAATACAATTGAAGATACACAGCTACAGATACAAAGATTTAGATGCAGATACAGATACAGATAGACAAATACAGGTAAACAATTTTAGATTATTTTGATTTATATATATTTTTTGTTATTAATATAAAAATGCCCTTTTGATTAAATATAATCTTAGAGAGAAGTTTACAAAATATTTTTTTTTTAAATTTTAGAGATTATTAAGTGAATTTTGAAATTATTGTACCAGTTAATATAGAGGTACAGATAGACAAATACAGGTAAACAATTTTAGATTATTTTTTTTTATATATATTTTTTAATATATTTATTTGAATATATTCTCAGAACAAAGTTTACTAAATATTCTATAAATTGTACAAATTATTAAGCGATTTTCTAAATTACTTCCCTTACTGTACCAGTTAATATATGTAAGTAGGAAGCGTTCTAGTAAGCATGTAACCGTAAAAATAAGAGTGCTACTTTTGGGGTAAAAGTAATTCCCGCTTCCCTTTGGTGTTAGGTCTACGACAAGCTGTAAATTATTTCATGTGCCTCATCAGCAAAATCGAGTTATTTGGCAATTTCAGTTAGCGTCAACTATTTCTTCCACCTCTCGCAAATTCCGAGTCGACACGCAATTGAATAGAAGTCAATCAAAATGCATTTGGAAGATGTGACAACGAATTTTCTTATAATTTTTTGTTGTTTTGTTTTCTTTGCCTTTAAACAATTTAAAATGACAGCACACGCGAATTGCGAACTTAGTGCAAAGTCAGTCGCTGACAGGTGAATTGCTGCGAACTAGGATCGAGAAACTAGCGCAGGTAAGTGGAAATCAAACTCCGAGCGGATCGCGCACCAGACGCAGGTGAATGCCCCCGTCGGCCTGCAGGATGATCGCCTTGGGGTTCAGCTTCATGCGGCGCTGCGTGCGCTCCGAGGTCGCCACCAGATGGTTGCGCAGCACGTAGACCAGACCCACCTTCGCCTGCAGGAAACCAAAGCGCTCGCCGATGCAGCCGTGCGGTCCCAGGCCGAAGGGCATGTACGTGTACGGGGTGTGCAGCTTCCGGTTGCTGGCCGAGAAGCGCTCCGGCTGGAACTGCTTGGGTTGTGGAAAGTACTGCAAGGGCAGGAGAAAGGATTAAGATTTGATGCTGGTTGAACTGATCTTGCTCAAGGGGTTCTTCTTAGGGAGTTTGTGGATATAGGATTTGAATTGACAAAGGCAGTAAAAGGGGTTGAAAGGGGTAGCTCAATTTGTTTTCAAAGGATGCTCCTTAAAGGCACTTAACCTCTTTGGGGTTGGGACTTCAAGTAAAGCCTTGTCTTGGCAAAGGAAGAACGAAGCTTCGAAAATGATGCTACTAATTGAAAGGATTTCAATTCAACCCCAAAACTGTAAATAAGATGGGTTCGGGTTATAGATTGAAGATCTTCAAGGATCAGCTGGGAGGAACTTTAACTACTCTACACATAAATACTTCAACTATTAAAATCGATGTCACTTTCTTTGAGATTATTTGGCTCACCTGCGGATCCATATGGAGAGCATAGGTCGGTATATATATGGGCATGCCCTTGGGCACATGGAACTTGTGGAAGGGCGCCAAGGAGTAGCCCTCCTCGCTGGTGCACTCGCGATCGAGGAACGGCAACGGCGGATACAAGCGCAGCACCTCCTGCAGGATCATCTGCATGTACTCCAGGGACTCGATCAGCTGCTGGGTCACCCGACCGCCGCTGGCGATCAGGGCTTGCTTGATCTCCTCGCGCAGACGCTGCTGCACGTCGGGATGGCGGGCCAGCTCGAACATGGCGAAGGCCATAGTCGAGGACGAGGACTCAAAGCCGGCGCTGAAGAAGAGCACCGCCTGAGCCACCAACAAATCGCCCTCGAACACAAACCGATTACCCTCCCCCGCATCGGCCTTGGCCTGCTGAGTGCTGCGCTTGAAGTCGATCAGCAGATCGATCAGATCGTTGCGGGTCTGCTTGGTGCGCTCGCGTTCCGCCATCACGTAGTTGATGGTCTTGCGCAGGAAGGCGGTGGCCTCGGCGGGCACCACCTTGAAGCCGAGATGCGGCACCAGCTGCGGCATGAAGAAGACCAGCGTCAGCTCCGCGGCACGCCGCAGACTGAACTGGAAGATGGCGCGGCCGTGGCGACGGAACTCGCCGTTCGGGTGGGTGAAGCTGTTCGCCTGGACGCCGTAGGCCACCGTGGCAATGACGTCGGTGGTGTACAGAGCGCACAGTTCCTTCACCTCCATATCGAAGCAGCGAATGCGTTCGTTGTGCAGCGGCTGTTGTCGCAAGTACGCGTCCAGATTGCAGCCGACCTCGTCGATCAGCGGAAACATGTGCTTCAGCCGGTTGCCGGTGAAGAACGGGGACAGCTTGAGCCGCACCTCCTTCCAGGCGGGATTCTTCAGGAAGAAAATGTTCTGCGAGCCCAGCGGATCGCCCTTGGAGTCGGAGTTCGAGTAGCGATTGCTGAACTTCGGAAAGTCCTTGATCATGATGCGCTTGATCAGCGTCGGATCGCGCAGCAGCAGCGCCGGCTTGTGGAACACGTGTATGCCCACAAAGGGCTCATCCTGTGCGACCGGATGATTGTACAGCTGGGCAATGAAGTCCGCCGGATTGCTGCGCATGCTCAACAGCCCGCCCAGGTTGCCCAGCAGCGGACGCGGACACAGCTGCGCCACCCCACGACGCGTCCAATAGCCGTAGTGTCGGCGCAGCCAGTAAAGTAAACTCACCAGCAGCAGGCTCAACAGCAGCAGCAGCGTTCCCAGTTCCATGTCTGCTCGGCTTCAGCTACGTTCAGCTACTGTTCGCTGGTTGTCCCCTGCTTGTCCATTCAAGGCTTCGGCTAACTGGGGCCTCCCCAATCTCGGCCAGTTCATCGGGTCGCACATTTACTGAATGAATTTCGTTTCTTTAGCATTTTGCATTTTGTTTCCATTATAATTTCTATGCTCGTCAATAGGGGTATTATATTACTGTGGTATCGTTCGTCTGAATCAAGTTGGAGACATGACTTTTTGTATAACATACAACTTATGTTTAACTGCGTCAGCTAAAGTGTTTAGATATTTTAAATGGGAAAAAACCTTTCTATTTCCAAAATATTTGTTTATTACTGATCACCAATTTTATTTACAAACATTATTTGCATTCAATTTTCCCATTAAAATAATCCTAAATCTATTTCATTTGTTGAGTCAGATTCTTGTTGGATGCTGACTTAAGTTGAAATTGACGTGTAGATGGCGCTGCAGTCGAAGACGAAGTTGGACCTTGTTGAAAGTTTTCTTTTGTACTATCTTTAAATTATTGTTTTTACATGCTTTTGTTGTTATTGGAGTGTGTTAGAGTATTTAGCTGTCGACTGCAGCAATTTTACTTGGTAACAAATTCAGTTACAATTTGCATATGGCAAGGTTAGAAAAACTTAGCTTTGTTGAGTAATGCAGTATAAAAGCTTATTAGTAAGGGATATATATATATAGAGTATAGAGAAAAGTATAATTCAAGGCAAGGTTAGAAGAAGTTAGCTTTGTTAGGTAATGCAGTATAAAAGCTGATATAAAGAGTATATAGAAAAGTATAATTAACTTTCAAAATTGTCTAATCATCAACTATCTGATCAAAGTGGAATGGAATTGTTGGGAAAATGAATATAATTGTTATTATGAAAGGAATAAAGAATAAACTAAGTAGAATATGTTGAATATATGCTATAACCTTAGACAAATTTAAATACTATATTTAGTCTGGGATCCTCATTGTTCACTCTGATAACTTCATCCAGCTAGGATTTCTATTGACTATTGAAAACCTTGTTGCGTCTAAGCGAAGATTGGTAGAGTATCAGTATAATTAATAATAAATATATTTAATTAATAGGGAACAGAGAGATGTTTATTCCCCTTTAACTGATTGCCTTCTCTTTTCTTCACAGTCATTATGTTCGCCTTCTTTGTATTTTTGCTGCTCTCCGCGCTCCTCTTCTTCTACCTGCATCTCTACGAACGTTACGGTTACTTCCGTCGCCAGGGGCTGCCGCATTTGGGGGCATCCGCGTGGACACCGTTGGGTCACTTGAAGCAGCTGCTGCTGCTGCGCATCTCCTTTGGGGATCTGTTCAAGAATATTTATGCGGATGCGAGCGTAAGTGAGTCGAAGCTCTGTGGCTTCTATGTGTTCCAGACGCCAGCGCTGATGCTGCGCGATCCGGAGCTCGTGCGCCTGGTGCTGATCAAGGAGTTCAACAGCTTTCTGAATCGCTACGAGGCCGCGGACGCGGCACACGATCCCATGGGCGCCCTGACCCTGCCGCTGGCCAAGTATCCGCAGTGGCGCGAGAGTCGCCAGAGCATGGCTCAGCTCTTCACCAGCGGCCGCATGAAGGAGCGCATGTATCCGCAGATGGGCGAGGTGCTCCGCGATCTGGAGCAGCATCTGCAGCGGCGCATGGCCGGCAATCGGACACAGGTGCTGCCGCTGAGCGAGATGTGCCAGCTGTACACGACGGACGTGACGGGCCGACTCTTCTACGGCTGGGATGTGGGTGGACTGCGACGCGGCTGCTCCGCGCTGCGCCAACAGACCAAGCAGCTGTTCCGGCCCAGTCTGGGCAAAGTGCTGCACTTTATGTGCATCTTCTTCTTGCCCCAGTGGACGTGGCTGCTGCGCGCCAAGGTCTTCTCCACGGAGTACGTCCAGTTCATGCGGCAGCTGGTGCGTGCGCGCAGCCAGGGTGAGCTCATGGAGCAGCTGAAGCAGCTCCAGGACACGCGCCCGCGCACACACTACGCCCACCAGCCGGACTTTATAGCCTCGCAGGCGGGCATCCTGCTGCTCGCCGGCTTCGAGACGTCCTCGGCTCTGCTGAGCTTCACGCTCTACGAGCTGGCCAAGCAGCCGGAGCTGCAGCGGCGTCTGCGCAAGGAGCTGCTGGTGGCTTTTGGGGCGGGCTCGCAGCTTAGCTATGAGTTGGCTGTTGGCCTGCCATATCTGAAAATGGTCTGTCTGGAGGCACTGCGTCTTTATCCCGCCGCCGCCTTCATCAATCGCGAGTGCACGCGACCGGAAGGTTTCTCGCTGCAGCCCCATGTGGACTTCGTTATGCCCGCTGGCATGCCAGCCTATATATCCATACTGGGCATACAGCGCGATCCAAAGGTGAGCTTTAAGTCCAGGTTAGCTGCCTCTAATCTCTAATCCTCCCCCACACTCTTTCAGTTCTGGCCGCAGCCCCTTCACTTCGATCCCGAACGCTTTGCGCCGGCGCGCTTAAAGCGCATTACACCCATGACCTATATACCCTTTGGGGCGGGTCCGCACGGTTGCATAGGCAGTCGCCTGGGCATGCTCCAGCTCAAACTGGGCGTGGCTCACATCCTGCGCCGGCATCGCGTGGAGCTCTGCGATCAAACGGTGCCCGAGATACGCTTCAATCCCAAGACTTTTATGCTCGAGTCTTTGGACGAGTTGTATTTACGTTTTTGCGCCGATCCAATGTAGATAACAACTGTATGTATATATATATATGTATATAGAGGATTTGCTTAGCGGCTGTGATATACGTAGAATAATGATCATTAAAGTTGTTAGCAATTATATTATTTTATGGCGCGTGTTTTGAAGTCGATTCAAGAAAATCGAAAGTTGCGTGGAAATCGTTTTTTTAGACACGCAAGGTTCAAGCTATTTGTATATATACATATAAATATATCTATATATATATATTTACTATATTAACTATAAAGATTATAAACTCCAAAAGGCAAAGTTCATTTGCGATTGCATGTTTATAAATTGGGCAAGAATTAGTCTAATGAGGCAAGAAATTGATTAAGTCATCGGAGAATCTGGGAATGTGGTTTTGAGTCCCAGGTTGGGTAAAGGTTAAACAGTGTTAAGCCTGGCTAAAAGCCCAGAGTAGCATATAAATATAGTTTTTGTCTATGCCAAGAAGACAGTCCCATTTTAAAAGCACATTTCATGGTTTAAATCTATTCCCAAAATTAAAAGTAAAATAGTTTTTTCTTTAGTTAAGTATAAAAGTGAATTTGTTGTTTACCCAAACATTTATTTGACGCCCTGCTTAACCGGATTTATAGTTACTTTTTTACGTTCTTAACTTAAAGCATTTCTGTTGAATTGCATGCAATAATTTTGGGCGGTTTTTTATATATTTCGTGGTGCGATTTAGTTGCGGTTTTCGAGCTTGCCCAGCTTCTCCTCGATGTCCTTGATGCGACAGCGTACCTCGGGCGCCGAATCGCGTTGAAATTTGGTCAGATTCGTTTCGAAATTGTGCTTGAGCAGCGCCAGCGTAGCCTGATCTCGATTCAGGCTGAGGCGCTTGATCAGCATTAGAACAATGTTGAGCGCCTCCTTCTTGAGGCCCGTGTGGGGCACGCCGGCGGCGAGAGTGACGGCGGCAAGGACATCACTGCATATCTTCTGGACAATGGCCTCGCGTGTCTGCAGCGGCGTCGAATCGGTCTTCGGCTTCTTCTCCAGATTGTTGCGCTCCAGCGCCATGTCCGGCAGCTTGGCCGCCTCGTCGAAGATGTAGAGACGCTCGATGTACTTGGTTAGGGCGGCCAGCAGGCTGACCTGTACGGGACGCGTGCTCTCGCTTAGTATGCTGGTGCAGTTCTCGGCAAAGAAGAGTTGGTATCGGTGCTGGGTGACGGTGGCGTGTTTGGGCCACGATTTGCCCAGCGTCTCCCAGACGACCTCCTTCAGTTTGTTAAGTGTTTGGGCGCGTTTGTTACGCTCGTCGGCGCTCAGATCCTTGTTGGCATTGCTGCAGCCGGGCTGTTCGTCATCATCGGAGTCGGCAGTGCGCAGCTCCTTCTTCTCCAGCAGATACCAGATCATGTTGTAGACCTCCTCGAAGCGATCCGCCTCGAGTACATCCAAGATATCGCCCAGTGCCGCCAACGCCTTGGTGCGATAGACGGGCTCCTGTTTGCGCGCCTCGCGCATGGCCGCCTCGATGATGTTGCCGCAGATATCGTGCTGGCGATCGAGATTCTTGCAGAGTGCGGCCAGCGCCTGCAGCAAACGCTCCTTGCCCTCAAATGTGCGACCCTGCAGACCGCTCAGCAGCAGCTTGATCAGACGCACCCGATCCGCAGACTCGAGGCTGTTGCTCAGCCGCGTGGCGATATTCTGTATGACATTGGCCGACTGTGCTTTGCGCGACCAGCTGGCGTCGGTCAGCGAGGACTCCAGCTTGGGTATGATGACGTGCAAATTGAGACGAATGCCCGCATCGCCGGGACTTATGTCATTCCACAGATCCTTCCACAGCTCGATGTTGGCCTTGTTCTCCTCGTTCTGCTCCTCGTGCATGGCAAAGAAAATCAACGGCAGCATGCAGTCCATGTAATCCTTGAGCAGCTCATGGTGACGCTTGTTAATCGATTGTATGGTCAGCGCAATGGAACGATTGCTCGGCTGCTCCATGTACAGCTCGTCCAGTTTGCCAAACAGATTCTTAATCGATTGTTCCTGGCAAGTGGCAAAGAGAAAGGCGTTTATATTATCAGTATGAAGAGGATGCTCTTTGTCTTACCTTGGCCAGACCCATGAGATGTCCAATGGCGCTGGCATTGTATTTGCGCACGGTGACATTGCGATCCTTGATGCCGCCAAAGCAGGCGCTTAGATATTTGCCCACCAAGGGCGTCATCTCTTTGCCCACACGAATGCTGACCTGTGGGCAGATATTGAAGGATTGGTAAGTGTAGGAAGGAAGCAACGAGCAGCTGACTTACCAAACAAACAAAGTGTGCGCAACCAATTTTGGTGCCCAGATTGACGCTGGTCTTCATCAGTTCGAGCAGCTCGGGCGTCATGCGCTCCAGCACCTGGTAGTCGATGAAGCGGACGCACTTGTTGATCGTCTCCATGGTGTGATGCGATTTGGCAGCCTCGGCGCGCAGGCTGTCAACGGCTTCCTGGGCCTCATTATCGGCCCCGAGGCGCGTCGATACATACGAGAGCTTGGTGTTCTCCAACTCGCCGGTGGCGCGCAGCAGACAAGGTATGAGCGTGGCAAGATGTGGTGCAATCAGAGCGCCCGAAGAGTCAATCATATCGGAGATGGTCTTGATGCTGACCTTGCGTATGTCGGCCACCTTGTGCCCGACGCCCACCTCCAGCAGATAGGGCAGTATGGAGGCAGCCACCGCTGTGCCGGACTTGCCGTGCTCCAGCGAGGCGGCCAGCACGCACAGCTTGCCCAGAAAAGCGGCCGTGCCGTGGGCGGTCATCCGTGTACCCTCGTGTATGTCGTCCATGACGCGGAATAGCTGATACCACAGCTCGCGCAGCTCCGGCTCGGGCAACTCATCCACCTCCATGGTTTCGGGCGTCACACGGCGCGGACTGGCAGAGCTGCTGGTCGAAGCAGCCGCCGACACCGCCGCCGATGACGTGGGCAGCTGCTCCTCGGTGCGCAGACGCAGGCCGTTGGGCCGCTTGAGCAGATCCCGCACGGCCAGGCAGCAGGCGATACGCACTCGCCACTCGGTGCAGGTCAGGTTGTCCAGCAGTTCGCGCAGGATCTCCCAATAATACTGCTCGGTTATCTCCTTGGAGTCCGTGACAATGGTATCCCAAATGGATATCATGGAGTTTTGTATCTTCGGCGTCGGATCGTATTTGTAGCGATAGAGACGCGGTATAATCTTGCCCAGATACGGCTGCATTTTCTGCCGTGACTCAGCCGAAAGGGTCTTCAGGCCAAAGGCAGCGCCCAGTTTGCTGGTCCAGGCGGCATTGTGATTGGCCAGCTGCATAAACTGATAGATCATGTCCGGCTGATTGAGATCCGAGGCGAGCGAGCAGAGTTCCTTGTACGTTGTGATGTTGCCGCCCGTTGGCGTCTTGCCCAGCATGCCCTCCGCAAAGAGTTCCGTTTCGCCCGAGACCTGATTCACCTGCCGTTTGCCGCCTATAAGCTGATCCAGCAGCGAGTTAGCCAAATCCGTTTGGCTATTCGAATCGGACAAGGAGTAGACCAGACCCAAGCCGCGTGAGGCGACATCCTGCACGAATTCTGTAGAGGAAACAATCTGAGTAACAAATATTTACCTAAGCTTAAGCTAGTTAATTTACCACTATCATCGGAGAGCAGCTCGGTGAAGGCGAACTGCAGCAGTTGCTTCTTCTTGAGCACAGCGGGTCGAGTTGTGCAATGCTTGACGACGGCCAGCAGCCATACGGAGATGGCCTGACGTGACTGTGGATTCGGTTCGGTCACCAGTCGAATCAGGGCGTTCAAGAACTGATCGAAATCTGCGTCACTGCAGTGAACATTTTGGAAGTTCTCCGTTGGCGGACCCTTGTTCACATCGTAGCCGCACAGAGTGATGACAATGGCCTCCGAGATGGCTATGTTGAGGGCCGCATCCTTTTGCACCTTGGCCAGCGTTAGGAACTTGTCCAGATTGCGTTTGGTAAAGTGCGCGCCATCGCCAATTGCCAACGAGCCCAAACACTTGACCGCCTCCTCGCGTATCTTTTGGCGTGCCGAGGAGCTGCGCAGCAGCTGGAAGACCACGCCGAATATAATCATTTTCGTGGAAGCTTCTATGTTCTTGTATTCGGCCATTTCTTCTTCGTCATCGTCATTGTCATTGGTGCCGCACTGCACCTGGATTTCCACCTGCACATTTGGTATCTCCACCGTTTTGCCAATCATCGAGGTGCACTTGACAGCCGCCGAGACGAGCAGCCATTGCGCTTCGCATAGCATCTTAGCTGTGAATGGATAAATGTGGTTAAACAAGAATTCCCAAAGAGACTTAAACTCTTCACCAACCAAAAATCTTTACAGCATTAATGAAGACCGGCCACGTGCTGTAATCTTTTGTGGAGTTTTGCTGCTTCAGCTGCTCAATCTTGCGATTGAATGTGTGCCCCAGCACCAGCAGCCAGCCATGCTTGTGCTCCAGCGTCTTCTGCGTCAGGCTGGTCAGACATTCGCCCACCTCCTGGTCAAACTTATCGGCCGTCAAGCCGTAAGCCCATAAGATGCCATACACCTGGGCCACATTGATGCGCATTACTTCGGACACATCCTTCAGGGAGTTGCCCAGCGGTTCGAGCAGATGTAGCTGCTTGGGCGCAAACAGCTCTGGGGCAGCATTCAACAGATCGTAGAGACACAACAAACTCGATTCAGCTGCAAGAGATTTACATAAATTAATGCTTTAAGAATCCATTTAGAAATTAAATAAAACTTACTGCGCTTGGCCTCGACGCCGCGTTGCACGAACAGCAAATATTGATGCATGGCATTGGCCTCATCCTCGTCGTAGTTACTAGTTATGTACTTGCGCAGCTCGTGCGTGTGCTTCTCATCGCCTGGAGCGGCGACAACGCCCGCCGAATACCACAGGCAAAGTCGTAAGTAGTCGAGCATCTCTTCGTAAACCTCCAGGCTGTAGGGTAATTTGGTGCGACCGACGACAACGCAGGCGCTGCTCTTCTTTAGGCGCTTGTTGGCCATGTCGTGAACGTGGGCCATCATCACATTAAAACTGGGCAACAGCACGCGACGCTGCTCGAGTGACAAGTGATTGAAATCGCTGATGGACTCGCTGGTGTGTTTGCCCGTGTGCTCGATGGACGAGAGCATGCTGTAGTTGACATGATCCTTCTTCGAGGTGCCATACAAATAGGTGGTCACGTTCTCGCGCAAGGAGTTGCTGTAAATTAAAAGGGAAATTAGTTAAGTAATCAATCATATATTAATTCCACCTACCGCTCGCCAGCGATGAGCAGCAACAGATAACGCGCCGGCGCATAGAATTCCGGATAGCAGCTGGTCAGGAAGACACTCGTCACGTTCTGCACAATTTGTATCTTGGACTCGGCATTGTCCAGCAACATGGCCAGCAGCAAATGCTGTTGTCCGTCCAGCTGCACCTGCGACGGATCGCCATCAAGATCGACTTCCATAGCGTCCGACTTGGTCTTGGTTTGCCAGGCAAACGCTGGCGCCATAGATACCAATGCCTCGCGGATCGAGCTGTGCAAGTCAGGTGTACAAGTGGCCAGATTATTGAAGTAACCCAGCACCAGCTTCAAGTCCTGGCTAACATCCTGCGGAAAGCTGCGTGCGTGTTGAGCCAGCGCGGAATAGGCCGCATTCTGGACATCATTCGGCTCGACAGTATCGCGACCAATAACCTTTGTGATGCCCGTTAGCATGACTTTGGACACCTTGGAAACCACTTCGCGTGGGCCGCTGTAGAATGAGATTGCTTATAATAATGCAAATAAGTAATATATATATTCTATACTCACTCTTTCAACACAAGCTCCACGAATTGCAGAGAGAGCACTTTACACTTCTGATTGGTATTGGTGCCAAAGAGTCCGTCGAAGATCACCTGCAGACCCTTGCCCACATTGATGCCCTTGCCGCGGCACCTGATCAGATATTGCAGCAACTTTTGACGGACACGAGCGCAGCAGGGACGCGTCTGGCGATCCGTCAGCTGATTCTGATTGCCAATGAAGAGCGTGTACAGCGCCGAGGTGACAGCCGGACTGTGAAAGTCCAGCATGGTGCACAGTTTGCTCAGCTCGGCAATGGCGGGCGTTGCGACGCTGAAGCGCGTATCGGCCGAGGCGACCACGAGCGGCACGAAGATCTCGTTGTCGCTGAACACGCTGGCGCAGAGGAAACGCACAATGCCCTTCTTAATCTTCTCCAGTTCCTCCGCGCGCCAATTGTTGGCGATGACGCGCTTGAAACTATACGGACTCAGCCCGGGAGGCACATCCTGCTCCTGTGTAATGCCGTACGGCAACAGCAGCACATCCTGCAGCAATGACAAAAAACTGGCACTAATTGCCGGCTTATCCCTAATCTTAAGCAGCTCAGCACGCTGCGCTGGATCATCCGGAATTTTCATATCGCTGAGGATCGGAAGCAGCAGTGTGAATAGCTTGTCCTGATAGTTCTCCAACTTGCACTCGCAGCCGACCACCTTGGCAGCCAGCGCTGTCTGCTGTTCTAGCGGCAGGCGCGGATAGCCCATGCTGATGAAGATGATGGCGAAGTTCTTCAGAAATGTGGTGCTGTCTGGCGCCGCATATTGATCGAGCAGTGGCTCCACCGGTATCTGCACCTGGCCGCGTGACGTGACGCGCCGCTTAATGTGTGTTAGCACCTCAACCACCTGGCGAAATACAATACAATCCCTATTAGTCAGACTTGCATACAATTTATGCAGCGTCATGCAGCCGCCACCGTCTGGATTCTCTTTTTACCTTTGTGCGCACCGCATTGTTGGGCGAATTGATTTTGAGTATGACGGGCGTCAGAAACTTGCCCACAGTAGTCTCCAACTTCTCATCGCTGTCGGCATTTCCCAGACGCAGTAAAACACGCTCGAGGAGCTCTAAACAAAGAATGCAAAAAATCGTGCAGATTTTAGCTTGGATTTGCGGCTAATTTACGCGGCCAATTGTATTGCCGGCAGGGGCTAGCTGCGCGGCTTTGGCCATACTTTGCCCCTGTCACAATTCAAAAGTTGTTAACTTAATTATATTGCATTTTACCAATTTCTGCACCAGGTCCCGCTGTTTCCATTTTGCTTATTTTTCTTTTTTGTTTAGCGTCTGGAAGTGTTGCCAGTACAGAGCAACAGCTGTGAACGAGTGTGGCGTTGCCAGACTATCGAATAGCAAGTCATTCGCTCTGCTTCATGCTGCTATAATTAAGGCGCGAATTTCGAACCGAGAATATGAATCAAATTTTTGTTCACATTATTTATAGGCTGTATATAAAGTATAAAGCAAGTATATTGTTAAACAAATATATTTTGACTTTCGCCATTATAACAAATAAGTACGGTATATATATGGTGCAGTTAAGTTTTCATTTATTAAAATTCAATTTCATAGAATGATTTTATAATAGTTTTCAAGTCCTATTGTCACGCGAATTAAAACTGGAAATAGAATAAAAGAATTGGAATTTAGTATAAAAGTTAAGGGTGTAAACTGCTGCAAGAATCTGTTGATAAAGTTCAGTTTTTTACATTAAGTAAAAAGAGTCAAGGTTCTTCAGCAATTTGTTTTATGAAGACCGTCATGATTTTATCATCAGAAAATGCAAATTAATTAAAATTAAATTCGAATTGAATACACACCTTTTAGGAAAATAGATAAGTCCGGCTTAGCTGAAAGTGCTGAAATAAACTCTATAAAATTAGACAGAATATGATTAAGTTTACATTTTTTTTTTGTTTTATTCAAAAAGAATAACGCTACAAATATTGTTTTCTTCCGTAGTGGTTGTCATCACTTAAAACTTCTTGAAGCTCTTCTTGGCGCCCTGACCCTTGCTGACTTTCAATACATTGAAACGCACGGTCTTTGAGAGAGGACGGCATTCGCCAATGGTGACGATATCGCCGTGCTCAACATCTCTGCAAGCACAAGGAAAATAAATTTATTAAAAGGCTGAACTACATGTTGAGTAAGTAAATCTTAAATTTCCTTATTGTCAGTTTTTTACTTTAAGTAAAAAGAGTCAAGGTTCTTCAGCAATTTGTTTTATGAAGACCGTCATGATTTTATCATCATAGTATGAATTTAGTGAGAGAATGGGCATTAATCTATGGACCATACCTGAAGGCGGGCGAGCAGTGGACGCTCATGTTACGATGACGTTTCTCGAAACGACTGTATTTGCGCACAAAGTGCAGATAATCACGACGAATGACAATAGTACGTTGCATTTTTGTTTTGCGCACGACGCCGGTCAAGATGCGGCCACGAATTCTGACATCGCCGGTCCAGGGGCACTTCTTGTCAATGTAAGTACCATCGATGGCCTGCGGAAAGGGAAAAACGACAGCATGAGAAAGAGCATATTTTAAGGATGCGTGTAACGGTTGATGTGACAGGAGGGTTGTTGTCCTGGGCTCATGCATACCTCACGTGGGGTTTTGAAACCGAGACCAACATCACGGTAGCGGCGCAGCACCTTCTTTTTGGTGACGCCGGGCTTCACCTTACGGTTTAGGTTAACACCGAACTGCTTTTGGAAGGCGCGCTCGTTCTGTTTAGCATTGCATTCGACACGGTTATATGGACAACGGGGTTCAGAGGGTATACGTGCGGGTGGGCGCAGGCGATGGAATGAAGAGAAAAAACGGGGGAAACGCAACATTAGTTACATTTGCACAGATACTCTTACCTCGGCGGGCGTCTTAAAGCCCAGCCCAACTTGACGATGGAAACGTAAACGTTTCTTGCCATTAGCACTCTTGCAACGAGTTGTCGGCACAGAATGTTGTTTGCGAAATGCGCGTTCCGTTTGCTAAATTAATAATAATAATTTATTCCCAGAGTGTGTTCATTGTAAGACACCAGCGTACACACATGCTGTGTGTACAAGTGTGGTTAGGTTGAATGCTGGCCTGGCTAGTTGTAAATCTTGCTTGGCCAAACAATGCACTCACAAAGCTTTGCGCTCGGCAGCGTTTGTTTCGTTGAATTCACAATGCATTAAATGCAGTATTTCACACTTCGTTTATCATAGAGCAGCTCATTTTATGCTGTATTTTATTTAATTTCGAACACATTTTCGCTGCCTTACCTGATCAGCCATGTTGGAGCAAGAGGAAAGAAAGAGCACGCGTTAAAATAGAGATGAACGATATTTGCTTAGCAGTTACTTATCGAATGTATTTCAAAGCGATAGTTTTTAGTGCTAGTGCCCAGATACTACGCATAGTGACATGTAGAACCTGATGGATTTAATAGAAACAAAAGTTAATAAACTAAATAAATAAAATAAATACTTAAATCTAAATAATTTATTATACAAAGTATTTATATACTTTATATTTATGAATTTTTTAACTGTCATAGATGATACCAAGCAAAGCATCGTAAATCGACGATAAGAATATCGGATGCTGACATGCTATGAGTCGATATATTATACGCACTAACAAAGGTTCGATAATTGTATTGGCGGGCCAACATACTTATATATATATATATACATATATATTTTTATTTAAATACTTATCGACTGTAAGCCGTTACAAATTGTAACTTACGATATGGCGCAAACAGGGTTGCACCTAGGCGCGCGTTTAAAACACGGAATTGAAATGCAAAAATATGCAACACCGAAATATATATATGTATGTATGCATTCTTTTTACATAGTCTAGGTTTTAGCTGTCGTATAGAACCTTTTATGTTAAATGTTTGAATTTCTGCTGCCGCAACATTTGCCAAGCTATTGACCTTCAGCTGTCGCTAGCATTGACTTTGATTTTCGTACATAGCTAAGATTTTGAGCCACACTCGTTGAAAGCACTTGAAATCCACTTGAGTGCCTTTCAAAAAATCTCTTTTGTGCGTTCACTTTGCGCTGTTTTAGCAGCTTTCGCTTTTCCTCTGTGACACACACAAATTCCCCAGATAATTTCTGCTCTTAGCGGACACAGCTGGAGATATATGTGTGTGTCTATACAAGTGTACACAAAAGACAAGTAAAATTAAAAAAATGCGTCAGCGCTAATTCTTGACATACGACAGCCAGTGAGTAGCGAGCTACGTCGGATTAAAAATAATGACAACATAAACAAGTGCAAGTAGAGAAAGCCAACGGATTGCCTTGAAAGAAAGATGCGCCCCTGGGCCTTATGTAGCGCCAGCTATATGAAGCTGACACGGCTCCAAGGCGAAAGTAGATGCGCTGCTGTTGCTATAAATCCGTTTACGGCTAAACGTCACGGATGAGGGCCAGGCTCAGGCTCGGTCGGAGGCTGCTTGCCTGCATTTCATTGCCATTGTTAGTGCGGATGTCTGCAGCATAAAATAATGGCCAGAGAGCCGGGCTCAGGCTCTGGCCCGATGCTGGGCTGTTTGGGTGGTGACCTTAACCCGCTAAAAAATGGTTGGAATGAAACGTTTTGGGGGTTGACTGGGCGTGGCATGCGTATACTAGTGCTGCTGCTGCTGCTGCTGTTGTCAAGGTTTTTCAGCGGCCTTACTCGTTGGCAAGGTAAAATAGCTGCATTGCAACGGCAATGAAATCCTTTAGCCATCGTTGCGCTGACGGAATTTTCCCTTCTGGTTTTTCATTTTTCGCATATTTGACTGCAGGTAAAACTAAAAATTTGCCACAACCCACACACACACATGATTAAGTTTAAATGATGACCGCGGATGCAACTCAATTTTTTTTTATTTAATATAAACGCGCATAAGCTTAAAACTTTTTCAGTTATTATTTTTTGCTTTATGTCAGTTGTTGTTGGACTTTGTTGTAAATGAAAAAAGTTTGATGGGCGAAAGTTTGTGAAATATTCCATATGCAAATTGAACAATCTGCGGCCATCGTTTATATTCAATGCTGGGATATTATAAACAGTTTTCAAATTTGTTGCCAAGGTTTTTAATACTCTGTATTAAATGGAAATTTTTGAAAATGGATAATATATCTGGAGGTTTTCAACTAACAACAAAACACTTTAAACACAAAAACTTATATAGTCTGTCCTCATCGGGAAGGTGTTTTTTAAGATTTAGATTTAACAGGTATGTGTATATTTTTTCTTATTTCAATTTCGGATTTAAACAAAAAGATATGTTTGTTTTTCATTTTTACAAACCATTGTGTTTAATTCACTTCATATTTTACTCTGACATAAAGTTAATATTTCTGAGATTTATCTATTTTTAAATAAAGTATAAAGAGAATAACTATATGCTGCACCGTTATAGTATACTACTAGTATTATAGTATAGTATAGCTATATATTGTAGGGTAGCTACAAGTCAGTCTAACTTGTGCACGCTTTTCTAGCCTGTACTAATACACTTCAAAGTAAATTAAGAATATAATTTCCATGAGACAATGACTAGCAGAAAAATATATAAAAATAAGAAAAGTACAAAAAAAAAATATGATAACGGCATTAAGTGTGCAGCTTAACGGTACATTAGGTAAACAGTGTTGTCAACTTGGGCGCCGTAAAAAACAAAACACAAAAAGTGTGTGTGTACACATAAAACTTTCAAGTGGGTCTGTAAGCAGCATGGGCGCCAAGCTATTGACCCTGTCAAGGATGCGGTGGGTTCAATGCAGGTTTTGGGGGTTTGGCTGTGGGCTGTGGGTGCGTGGGTCGTTTGTTGTCTAAGTGTGCGTGCATTTGAAAAGTGACCGAGATAATTTTTGGCATGCTTTGTTTGGTTTTACTTTTGCTGCGGCAAACACCCAAAAAACCCATCTACAACCAAAGGAAAGACTCCGCCTCCTTTTGAATAGCCTTCCCCACAGGAATAAAGTCCATACAATTTTGATGAGCAGCAGCTGCGGCTACTGCGGTTTAAGCCTAAGGTTTGGGGCTTGGGTCTGGATCGGGGTTGGGGTTTCGTTCTGGGGCCCACTCATCGGCCTGTTTGTTCTTTAACAAATAAATTTATGCGCCGAGCGTGCTCGTTGGGTGTGGTGGAGGTGGGCCTTGTGTGGGTGGATTTGGGCTTGTACCTTCATCAGAACCAACAAGACGAAAAAAAACAACACCAACAAGAACAAACGCAACGAAATTATTATGATGCCAAAAAGCTTTTGGGACATTGTTGCTGCTGCCTGTAGTTAGGCACAACTGGCTGCCCACCTGCAGCAGGCTCAAATCTCCCTATCCCACCTTTCCCTCCCGCCCTGGGCGCACTTATTGTGCGCCTTTTGTAAAGGGTTGTTGCTGTAATTATGCTAATTTCTGTATAAAATACAAAATACACATTTACAAATAAATACCAGGCTAAAAGCCACCCCAGAGAACTATCAGCTTCCGACTGAATGGGTTTTGACGTTTAAAGCCAAACGGAAATTGCTTAAAGACTTCAACGCAATTTCCGGTAAGTGCTTACAACAGCTGCGGTTTCTCAAAAACCGTTACAGTGAGTGCTCGCTTGGATGAACAACTTTAAGGCATGTCAGAAACGAAACGAGAAACGCCTAAACAAAAATAAATAAAACACTTTTAAGGAAGTTTTAAGATATCTTGCAATTATTTTATATTAATATCTTAAGGAAGAAGTATGTAAGCAAAATATAAGCCGTGTAAGCCAGATGTTCCCAAAATGTTTCCATTAGCACAACTCTCACTGTATTTGGGCAATCCAAATCAAGGGATTTTTTCCTTTTCTAATCAAAAGCGAAACAGCCGAAAATTGACTTGATTAAGTTTTTGACTTTTACAAATTTTCAACTAAGGCTGTTAAGAAAACAATTCTTAAGCTGCTTTACCCAAAATTGAAAGGAAAAAAAAACTTTTAGCCAATTAACTAACAACAATTCAGCATTGGCAACTTGTGTTAAGTACATTTTGGCACTTGATAAACGCCAACTGATTTCGTAATCGGGCTCGTTCCATCAATCAAGAGCTAATGAAGCCTCCTACAGAGCACACAAGCAGCTAATTGAAAACTTTTACTCCTTAACTAGCCGTGACGCCTACTACAAATCCGCCGGTTCAACCCACCAAACCTCACTCCGACCTAACCTCAACCCAAGCAACCCGTCGGGGCTTTAGTTTTTACCCTCTGCATATATGGCAACCTGTGTTTTTGCTCTTTCGCACTTAACGGGCGGCTTTGCTGCTTTTATGGCCAGCACAAAATGACGTAAAAGAGCGCTCCGAGAAAAACAAAAACAACAACAGCAAAAACGACTATAAGAAGACAAAAAGTTTTCCTTGTCGGCGGAAGGTTCGCAAGAAACATGGTGCACATGGACCTTAGATATTGGCCATGCTTTCTGAACTTGGGCTTCCGTTACGTTTTCATACACTATTCGGAAGGTTAATAGGAGATTATTGTGCTATGTCTGACTAAGTGAAAGTTTACTTTGTAGATTCTATAGGTAATCCCGTTTTAAAATTTGAATTACTATTACCAATCTTATATTCAATTCAATTAAACACTGCAAATAGAGCATAGAGCAGCCGATTGCAGCTAACTAAAAAGTTTATACTTGTTTTTTTGGTTATGTTTGCGCACGGCATCCGTTTCCGCTCCAGACTCGTGTTAGGTCGAAGCGGCTGGTCAGCACTGTTGCCAGCCTGCTCTCACCCGCGCTCGCCATCCCTCTCTCTGCTTCACGTGACGCGCTGCCTTAGATTTATTGCCCCGCACCCGCGCCCGACAAACGTAAGAGGAATTCACATTAATTTCTTAAATTGAAGCCTCGGCCAGCATACATAAGTACATATGTACTAACATTTATATGTATATATTTGTTCTTTTTCGCTGATGCTGTCCTTTGCAGCAAGGGAAATCGATGTGAAATACTTGCCAACAGTCGGCGTCGCCGATCTGAACATAATTAAATATGTCTATCGTCTTGCATTTGGATATAGATATATTTTTGTGTGTTTGGTGCCAGCTAATTACGGCAAGTACTTTATGCAATGTATCTTGTCTTAATTAATTAATGCACAGCAAGTCATTTGTAAATTGCATTAAAAGTAAAATATTTATATGTAATTAAGTCTTTGTTTGGTTAATGTTAAGTGGCAACGTTTAAGACTCGTTACTTGTTGTTAAGCAGTGCTAGGCAATGTTGTAATCAATCGATTAATGAGTTTTGACCATTGTGAATTGATTAAAAATGGTAAGTTTTAAGTTTATTATTAAGTTGTAAAGTTTATATTTAAAGAAATTAAATCGGTTTATTTGAGAATTAAAATATGTAGCATACTTTTTGTATAGTCCTATTGAAATGCATAATTTAAAGCTGTGGAAGACATCTTTCATTTGACCAGTAAAGCAGAATTGCGACTCTTTGTTGTATTCAGTTCGCATCCTTATTTGGGGCAACTGCGCGTTGCGTCAGCGGCACAAAACGAATAGTTTGTTCATGTTTATGGCTTTTGGCTGCCGGTCATGCGATGAATGCGCGTCGATTCGGGCTGGCGACCCAAAAAAATGAACGGAAGTAAAAAAAAAAAAAATTAAACAAAAAAACAAGAGAAGGAAAACTATTGTGCGCTTGCAAAGAAGATTTACGAGTTGCATTTATGAGCAACTTTGGCTCGGGTGCGGGTCATTGGGGTCCAGTTGAGTAATGCATGTTTTGTAATTGCCGCCATATATCAATTGTTAGCAGCCAATTTGGCGATCAATATAAAAACGCGTGCTTCGACCATTAACACATAATCATCGCCAGCAACAGCAGAAGCAGCAGCAGCGGAAGCAACATGGACTCGATGCTGGCTTGGATTGGCGCAAAGTGGTGCACATAAAGCGTGGGGCAGTAAAAACGGACGACTGCCTGGGCGCAGTGGCCCGCATATTTGTATTGGCTTTGGTTGCGCTCCGTTGTTGTCGTCATCGTCTTCCTTGTTGTTCTCTACGTCCCTGCTGCTGCTGCTGCTGTTACCTTCATTAAATTACACAGAAAGAGGCAGCCATGTGTGGTCGTGTCCTTCGTTTCAAGGATTTGCTGCGGCTCTGGTTCCCGTTACAGCCTCGTTGCCCGCACTTGCCGCCCGTGTAATCGCAAATAATCATCCACTTAGCGTCATGAAACCTTATGCCAAATGCTCGTCCGGCTTTGCTCCACAAACTGCCAGCTGCCAGCTGCTAGCTGGAAGCTGAGCAGCCCGAAGTTGCCACTAAAATGGCTGCCTTAAGAGACTCGGAGTCAGCATAAAGTGCCTGGACACAGTCATAATAATGTTTATTATTGTTGGCAATTGAGCACATGCCGACTGTTTTGTTTGCCCTGCCAATGCCACGCATAAAAGATACAAATGGATTCCACATAGTACACACACTTTGGAGAGGGAGTTTTCACAACGGCTTCCAGGTTTCTGAGGGGGCAAGTACTCGTAAAATTGGTGTATATGTGGCTGAAATGCCTTGAGCTACTTTAATAAACTGAATTGTAAAACTTCTTAAAGAAATTCCAGATTTCCGCATAGAAGTTGCTTAAAATAGGCAAACAATTGGTATTGATAACAATCTTTTCATGCTGAATATCGAAACGAAATCTGGTACTTATCGATAACATTTATCAAAGGTTAAGCTCGGCTTAAAAAGAATGCAGATATATCGATAGCTTGGCAGCCAATAGCTTTTCGATAATCACAGTTTGGCCAACACTAAACAGAGAGAGCAACTATGAAATACTTATTTTCGAATTGACCTAATATATTCTAAAGCTAGTACTCTGCGAAATGTCACAAATTTACTTTATCCTGCGAACAACATGCCTAACCTGTCGTCATATTGAGACAAAACACCTCCCCATAAATTATGCCACTAATATCGACCCACTTTTGCAGGCCTACTTAATTCCAGCTAACATACAAATATTTATTGATTGGCTAATGAATTATGTTTACCCATACATGCTGCCCAATGGCCCAAAATATAAAGGGACCTATTACCCTAATGGGTAATCAAAGCGCCAAGGAACAATGCACAGCATTTAATTAAAATATATTGGTACAGAAATCGTGGTTACATTATCGCTGCACATTATCTGAGCCCGGACACGCCCCGCATCAATGCCTGGCCTCATTTTGTGGCATTTCACTTCCTGACGATTGCACAATTTTAGTTTGAAGTGCCCCTGACTCATGCCCCCCATTTCAACAGCTATTATCCTGGGCTCATTATGGTCAAAAATCAGAAACACTTGAATGCAATAGGCTGGAATAATTCGGAATGGAAGGCGGTGAGGTCAATGGGGCGTTAATGAAATAATTAACGCACAAACAGAATTTTAGGACGAATAGGGCCTGGGGGATGGTGTTAGCAGGTTCAAGCTAACAACACGAGATCCTCTGGCAATTTAATACAGCAACTGCTACAAAGTCATCAATTTTAGTGGCTGTCTAGAGGAAGGAGCCCAGGGGCAAGGGCTGGGGATAGGGGATAGGGGCCCTTTGCTCGGATGCGCTGGCTGAACCAGCCAAGCATGCAATTTGCTGCTTATTTATGGGCCCCAAGATGTTGGGCAACCAGCTCTGAGCGAACGGCAGCCACAAACCAACCCCGGAACCATGAAGAAAACTTGCAAAATAAAAGTTTTCCGCTATTTGATTTGTTGGTCAATGGATTCGCGAAGGGTTTATTGGCATCGTAGGCGGTTGGGTGGGCTGGGTTGGGTTGGGCTAGGGACTGGCCACTAAATCTATTGGCCCAACCCGTTAAAAGCATTAGGCCATAGATGCAGCAAATAAAACTTTGTAATGTAACTGTAACTATAACTGGTCCGCTGGGCTACTCTTCCGCTGGCAGCCAATGGGCCAACCCACTGTGCTGGGGCGGCCACATCCTGGTCGCGCTTTTGTTTGTCCGTTGCGCCAAATTGTACAATTTCTGGCCCGCGCCAGGCGGATGTTCGTTGTTGGTGCTGCAGGATGCGCCAGAAATGGCTGCACTTCCTTTCCGCTGCTTTATGACTCGGACTCCACGTCGTTCTGCACACTTCTGCGCCATTTTTCTATTAACTTAAATTTTTTGTTTAGTTTTCTTTAAAACATTGTAATTCGCTTTGTTCTTATTTAATTGTGGTTTTTATACATTTTGAAAGCATATAGGGTTTATTTTAAGAGCAAAAATATTTAAATTAAAGTTGAGAATGCCATCAAATTGAGCCTAGCTTTAATTAGCTAAAATTGCGGAAAATAAGTTTCCTTCATTTTCTTGTGGCACCAAAGCAATTTCAGTGGAAGCCCAAGGCAGAGCTTCAGTCATTAAAAGCGGCCTCAAAGGCTGTCAACGTCGTAACTCAATGTCGCCAAAGGCACACAGGGAAAGGAACGGCAAGTAAGAGAAAAAGAGAAAGAGAGGGAGCTAGCAAGTGCAGGTAAAAATAAGCTAAACACCAGGTGTAAGTAAGCGAAAAAAGCCAAGTTGAGCAGCTCATAAAAACTGAAGAAGGCGAAATGTTTAGCTTGAAGGGTGCAGGCAAATGGAAAACGAAAATGGTGGAAAAGAAGGGCACCCACTTTGGGGGTGGGAGAAGAGGGAACTCAGAGCGATACAGCTCATAGCGAAGGCGCTTGCATTTAGCTAATCCATGGCCCAAGTTTATGCAAAACAAAGGCAAAAGCCAAAGCACAGCTCAAGGACAACGGCGACTGAGAGAATGTTGGGCAGGACGCAGGAGGCGGACTGTCGAGTGGCAGTGGGTACGACAACTATGCGACTACTTGACAGTCACCGGGTCTTGAGTTCAGTTCTATATTTTTATATACTCTAACCAGTGTGAATGAGCGCAACGGGGTATATTGGTTTTGTGCAACCGGTTTAAAAACGAGCCAAAAGAGGTATTATATTAGATTTTTCCATTTTTTTGATAGCTGTAATTAATTTCCGAAAATATCGATAAGTATCGCACTAGTGCTTAGCTCAGATCTTATCAAAACTAGAGATAATAAGCCTGGTACGCAGCTTCGCGCAAGGAGTGAAGGATACTTTTACGTTTTTAAATCAATATCATACTTGTGCGACAGCAAGTTACTGGGTATCCTAAGTGGAATACCTTCAACTACGTCACGTCTCCTCGTGCTTTTCTTGTTTTGTGTAGCATACTTTTGTGCGCTAGAAATTTTGCTGCTGCAAAATATTTTTGTGGAACGTTTCGCTCGCGCGCGCGCATATATGCAAATTGATGGCTTCTGTTGCTGTTTGTCTTTAGTCGAGTCGCAGTCGCCGTCGCAGTCGAAAAAAACTCGCAAATCCGTTGAAAATCCTTTTTTAACTTTTAATGATGCCTGCCTGCCATTCTGTTTGTCGCTCCTTCGACAGCGCCGAGTGGGCCAATGTTTTCTCATGGGATTTGCGTAAAGTATCTGCTAAAAGCTTCCTTTCATTCCGTTTGCTGCTGCCAAAAAAAAGGCAACACCAACCACATGGCCAAAATGAGCCAGAGAACAGAAAACAGAAAAAAAATGTATAACAACAAAAACATCTGCCCCAATTCTGTGTGCCATCAATTTAGCCTGGCCAACAAATATGAAAACAGCAGCTCAGCCATTTTGATATTCACAGCTCCCCAGCTGGGGACAGCAACCGACACCAGCTCGAGGGGCCTCATAAACGTGGCTTTATTTTTCACTTTATGCTTGTTTCCTTGCTTCTTCTTTTCTCTTTTATATTCAACGTGGGCCTCCTTTCGTGATCATGTTCGGGCAATGCAATCATTTTAACTCAACTCCAGCGTTGGCAATAAAATAAAAGGAAATTTTTATAAAAACCCAGCAAAAAAATTTCACCAATAACTTCATGTTTTCTATTGAATTGTTTCTTTTCAAATTTAATCACTAGACGAGTTGAATTTGGGCTTAAAACTTGAAAAATAAAAAATAATCAAAATATTGTTATAATATTTAATTTTCGCAACACTCAAGTTTTATGCTCATTTATAAGCGATCTCCGCCTTCATCTCAATCCACATATTTATATCCTCTTTCTGCTTCTATCTGCTTTTTTTTTATTATTTTTTAATCTACTAAGCTGTTTATTGCTGTTCCTTTTCCTTTTTACTCCTACCCTGTTTTTCTTGCCATCCTTTGTGCTTTACCGCATTTCGTGCTCCGATTGCGACAGTCTCTGGTTGCTTTATTATTTATTACTGGTTACTCAAAAGGGTACGTCCCAGATCTAACACATCATCTCAGCTCATTCCCATTTCCATTTTCATGCCCATTCCCTTTCTCGTTCCTTTTATTATCCGATACTATCGGCCCTTACTCCCTTGCGCAATTGCCCTCTCTACAGAATCCGCCTCCTCTTATTTTTTTTTTTTTATCACTTGTTTCGACTGTTTCCTTTATTACTCTGCTGACGTTGCACATTTGCTCACGCGTTGCCTTTTTCCCTTTATGCGTTTTTTGGTTTTTGTTTTTCGGGTGCAAATTATTTCCGCAACATTTAATCGACAATTAAAACGTCGCCCTGGAGCACGCGGGAAGGGAGCTGCGTGTACTTAAAATTTATATGACACCTTTTCATATTCAGTGGTCGTAAAATTTTAATTGCGTTCGCCAGGCGCCTGTTTCAATCACCAATTTCCAGCATACATATTTGATTAACATGGCCAAGATGAATGCCGTACGCACTTTGCTGTTGGTGTCCATGGATACACATCGGCCCGGGCCCAAGGCTGTGCAGGGGAAGTCAGGGACTATCTGGCCCAAGGACAAACAATTTCTAGCACGTGCGCAAATTATCCGAAGGCAAAAGCGTTTGAATAATATAACAGCTGCAAAACAGAGACGGCAAAAACAATGACAATGGCCGCCTTCGGTGCCACACCTCAAAATTGAGCTGCCGCCCACGTCTTTGTCTCGGTAGGAAGACCACAGACTAAACTCATTAATTATAGGAATGCGTTCGCCAGAATGCTGGCCATGAATACGACATTGTATTTATAATCAACTTTGCCAATGATGCTCATCAACATTCAACATGTTTTATGCCTGCGTTTCGATTGTTCAGCCCTAAGTTGGGATTAATGTTGAGCCATGGAGCTGAGCGTAATGATTATTGCAATAGTTTTCTCATTAGTCAGCACTGCTTGAAAAAACTTGGCAGACTTCTAGTTGCTCTACAATATTTAAATACAACCAGCATTAATGTAATACAAAGTCAGTTGATTGTGTTAAAGGCCACAGTCAGTGTTGTAAAGGAAAATCATTAAAATTCAACTCAGCTGGTAACACAATACCAATTAGGGCTGACCTTTACTTAAGCTTAATGAGCGTAAGTGCTATAAAGCGCAGTTCATATATATTATATATTAATAATGATTAACAAAGTTTAAGTTGGCCTACAAACAAAGAATTATCTTTTTTAAATATGTAATAAGCTTATAAAGTTCATTTATAGTTTTATTTACATATTTAGTGTGCCCATACATAAGTTAATGAAGAGCAAGTGCTGTAAAACAACTTTATTAAATTCGTATGGCAACACTAAAACAATTCAGGGTGACCTTTACTTAAGCTAAAGCGAGTGTTATTTTTATCCGACGTGTTGAAAGTTTTTGCGCTTTTATTGAATGCCTGCGCCCCATTTGTATTCGATTTAGCATTAAGCGTTTAAAAATATACTGTTGTGCCGTCTAACTGCCTTTTCATGTCAATCTTGTGCACTAACAAGGTCTCTGGATTTGATTTATAGTCTATATTTGTATGACATTTACATGATTTTGCCGTGTCGACTACAAATGTTGCCTTAACAGGCAAACTTCAATCATTTGTACCCAGTTTTTGCAGTGAAAAGCATTAATCAAAATAAATCTATTAGCCCAGCTAATATGAGAATGCCAGCGACTACAAAACGTGCCAGACGACTAAGCCCCACAAAGCCGTCGGGAGCGACGACAACAAAATGAAACAAGAGAAACAAGAATGGGAACAACTACAGATGTTATGTGGGAAAATGTTTGCACCCTGATGATAAAGTTCGATTAAACTGGATAAGAAAGAAAACAAGCTTTTCCGAGCTTACCAAGTAAAGATTAACATATTTTAAGTTAAAGTAGTTAAGGCCACTTTGCTGTTAGGGTATTTAAACATTGCCACAGTTAGCTTTATATGTACTATATTGAGCCTGCACAAGTATATACTTTGCCTTCTATAAGTATGTATGTACATACTGTTATATCCTGACGTAAGGTTTGGCTGGCGTGTGTCGGAAATTAAAGCAGTCAACAGACTTTGCTCTGCTCGTTTCAAATTCCACACGGGCCATTCTATTGGCCCTTCCAGCTGGGTGACAGCTGCTGCTGCTGCTGCTTTTGCTGCTTTTGCTGCTGCTGTCTGTCGTCTGATGTTTTTGGCTCAAAGGCATTTTAATGATTTTAATTAACTGCATGTTTGCCAGTAATTACAACGGCAACAATGCAATTATGAGTCTAGTTCGAGCCATAAACAACTGGCTCTGGTTCTTGGCTCAAACACAGGAGCTGCACACGGCTTCCCCTTTTGTCAGCCTGCCCGCCCACACAGCACACAGACACACCTCTAGTTGACATAATAATTACATGCACACAGGCAAAACCCACCTACCCGAACCCCTTCCCCACCCCCTCCAGTGGTGCACAGCTGGAGTGGGGCGTAAAAGCTTGAAACGATTTTGGGGCGGGGCTGGGGGGCAAGCGGTTAGCTTGGTTAAGTTCATAAAAGCATTGGCCGTTGGCTGTTGACAGTTTGAGCCCACGTTGTGCGATTGATGTGGCACAGTGGGACTACACTTAATTAACATGTTAACAAATGCTGCGACAACGACTGCCATGAAGTCATCTCTTTAATAAATAAATAAAAAAAATGCAATCTTATAAATATATATATTCGATATCCTCAGTCTAGTTGCCCCACTGTGCACGTGGCGCTGGCACTTATTACTAATACGACATGTGGCACACACTCAGAGATGGAACATGTGTAATTATGGCCAACAATGTGGACCCGTCCTTCAGTGTCATTGATGCTAGAATGAAAACAAAAAGTGAAAGAAAGAAAAAAAAGCTAGCAAGCTAAGGGCAAACTTGTTGCATTTGTGTGACGGCTATTGGACAATGGGCGTGGCACACACATCAGCGCAGCTGTTGCCAACGCCGACATCGCATTTTGTGTGTGCGCTTTGTGTGTGCGCTGACCGTAAATATCAAGTAATTTTCTGCAATTTTTCTGCACTGTCAATTGATTTATGGCTTGTTGCTGCCACTCTGTCGTCTGTGCTGCCCACTCCCCCCTCCCCCCTAGCCCCTACGCTTTGTTTGGCAAACAAAAAGGCAAAGCCAAGTGAACGTTGTCCTTTTGAAATATTGCGCCTGTGGCCTGTGTGGCTGTCAAGTGCTGGCCCCATTGTATGCAAAATGTGTCGCCGCTGACCGCCCACAGTTCGCATCGGCATTTCGCTAAAGCCGATGCCCTGCTCCTTCCAGCCTCCCACTCTACCCCCTTTACTCTTGTCCTCCTACAACACCCACCCACCCGCTTGGGTGTGACCGTTTTACAAGAAAATTCGTTTAGTGAATTTCATTTACATATTTTTTTTGTACGTTAAAAAGAAAATAAGAGCGAGAGAAAAATGTGTAATATTTGAATGCGTGTTTCTGGTGCCGCCTCATGGCGCGCTTTTAATAAGGCGTCGCTCATACGCCACGTGGCGCAGAGCAGATTTCATCTCCCTGTAATTGGATCACTGGCATTTCCACAGAAGTGCCCCTAATGGAGCCTGTGCAAGGCTTTTATTTGCTCTGTTTGCCTCTGTCTGTCTCTTTCTCTCTCTCTGTCTCCCTTTTGGTTATGCAAATTGCATAATTCAATTGGCTTGTAATTGCCCAGGCATTTAATTAGTCTGATGTGCGGGACATTTTTGCAGAGTACATGGACAAGTTTCTCAGTACAAATGCTCGCTTTCGGAAATTCCTATGCAGGATGCAATTAAAATAACATATAGATAATCAAAAATTCTGCTTAAAACGAAGGCTTTAAATAACCTTAAAAATTGATAAACTTTTAAGCTATAAGCTTTAACTTTATGCATTACTGTTCCACAGAAGCCAACGCAAAGTAAAATTTATATATTTAAGGATTATCCGTATATAGTATATGCACATATATTATATGTTTATTATCCTTGTGCCTGGTGCCCGGTGCATGTTGCCTGCTGGCAGTGCAACAAAATGCGGCCACGGCGCCACTAACAAGCGGCACAGTCGTAATTTTAAACCGTTGCACTCGCCGCAGAATCACATGCAACCAGAGGCCGCCAGCCGCAGGACGCGTCGCGTTGACCTTTTCGCCTGTGGCCTGTTTTCCTAGGCGCAGCAACCGCACGCAGCACATTAAAATGCAGCTCGTGTCTGTGTGTGTGTGTGTGCGTGAGGGGAAAACTTTAAGCCAGGGCAACTGTGCTATGCATTTTTCATTTTTATTTGAGGCAGCTGCAATGTTTCATTTCATTTATGACGTCCACATGAGCCATCGGAACTGCACCTTGGAGACCTGTGGGCCGTGTCTTCAAAAGGAAAGTAATTCCGTTACATTTCCCAGTACTAGCCCCAGCGGGCCGTGATCAGGAGCCTGCGCTGCCGCAGGTGCAATTGACAGGTGATCTCATTCGCTGTTGTGTTCACGGCCGGAGCGATTTCAGAGCTTATTGTCGATGCGATTATCTGATCCAGATGAGCGACAAGCTGGAGAAGCAGCTCAGAATCACATACGCCAAGTAGAAATGTAAAAATAATCCCCTTTAATGGTGAATATTCTTGCATCAGCTGCTGAACTCCATCTATCCACATTAAAATAGTGTGGGGTCATCTAAGATTCCAGCACGTTATATTTTCGTTTTTATGCGATATTCTTGGTAGAATCCTAGAAATTCTTCAATACCAGTCGATAATAGTGTTTTTCACAAGTTCAAAAATATTTATTCTCCCGGAATCCTTCAGAATATGGCCAAGATTTGAGCATAGAATAGGTGTTTTTTTTTTAGAGAAATAGCTCTAACTCGGCAATATCCTTACAGATTTTCAAAGGACATGGTGCTTTAGGATGGCGCAAATAAACTATCTAAAACAAAAAATTATGGTGTCATCCAACATTTTTGGAAGGATGCTTTGGTATCGAACGGAGCAGCTGCTTTGGTCTGTGTTTAGGGATTTCGGGGTCAACTACGAATTGGACACGGATAAAGTTGATTTTTTTTCCAATAAGGAAAAAATTAGTATTTAAAATTTCATTGTCTTAATCAATTTTAATAGATATTCTCAGTTGATATTTAACATAGATATGCTAAGGTTAACATAACGATCGCGATCGATAAGAGTTCTTCAATACTTTGTGGTTGCAGTCTCATCCTTAAGCTGCCTCTGGCTCGATCCTTCGTCTGTTGTTTGTGTTCAAGATAAAAATGATTTTATTGTAGGAAGTTCAGTACTTACCTGAATAGCCCTAAAAACTGTCTAACTTGGTTTTATTGTTTTTGTTATCAATGAGAATATTATTTGTTGACTTGGTTATAACTTTTGAAAGTGGCATTTGAATATATATAAATATATATATATATATATTATATGTTGTTCCTTGTTCCTGCTTAGCGATGTTTAAAAGTTTGAGTCTTGGGCTTGATTAAGAATATACTGATGTCATAAGCTTGGGTTTAAACCATTTTAAAGTTAGCTTTTGAAGTCGCAGCTCAACTTAATCGCATTTATGGCAATCAAATATAAACACGCCCAAAAACATGCGCCCAAATCTCAAATTTCCTACAAGCGCACAGTGGTCAAATAATGGAAATGGTATGATAAAAATTGTGTGAATAAAATGAACTTTATCTAGCTAAATCTATAAAAACTTATATTAAGTTATTTAATATTTTAAGTTTTACAACACATTTTGGCACACAACAAAAATACTTATTGAGGTATTTCTATAACACAGTTTTCAACACTAGCGAAAATATTTCAAGCGACACTTTACAACACAAATTTTGAAATCGGTTATCGAAAACGAAAAAAGCTCTATCGATATAAATATTAAATTCGACTGATGCTTTAATTGAATTGATTAAATATTTGAATAAGTGCAATTTTTCAAATTTGTCCACTGTAAATTGAGAGCAAAATAGGAAAGCATTTTCCATTAACGCATTACTGAGCTGCTGCTGCTGCTGCTGCTGAGCTAGCGACTTGTGTATCTGTGTGTGTGTGCGTTCTATTTTCCACGTGACTTGGGCTTATTTTCCTGCTTTCCACTTGTGTTACCCAATAATGTATGCAAATCCAATTTTGCGCTCCATAAGCTTTATTAGATGCCAAAGTTGACACAAGTTCCGCCCAGCGCCCACTCGCTCGCATCTAATGATAAACATAGTGACTAGTTGATTGACTGACTGACTGGCGGACTGACTGATTGACTGCTATCTCGCTGAACGCGGCATTAAGTATTTTGTGTAATTTCATTTCGCTGCAGTCAATCATTTGGTCGATTGACCAGGTTGGCTGGAAAAACGTGCCTCCAATAAACGGCAACAGCCACAGCCGCAATAACCGCAGCACGTTTGCGACATTATGAGTTATTGCCAGGGTTGCCACAGTTCCATGTTTCTTTCATTTCTCTTTTATATGGCACATGTGTGTGCGCCAGTTAAGTTTACGACTTTGGCATTTGTGTTGGCTCAGCGAAACTTTATTAGAAATTGTTAATGTCAAAAGGTTTCACAGATCTGATTGCTGAATGCTATATAAAGAATAAGATAATTGATTAGCTCACGACTTGAACTGTTTGTGTAACTCAACAAATAGCCAGATCGATAACAACTTTTTTCATTTATCGACGGTATCTTTTAAATACCTCCGATAACTAACATATAACATATGCAAAAGCGGTTTACATTGTAATTTTATGAAAATTACCTCAAGTCAAATTCAATTTACCTGCGTAAATCAAAAAAGGCAATCTTTCATGCCTCCAATATAATTGTTATATATATTTGATTTTCATTTAAGACATCGAAAAACCCGCGCAAAGCTTTTTATCCACTGAATTAACTTAAGACGTCTTAAAATACAATTTTTCTGTTGCTTTTATTTCATTTTGCCGCTGTTCGCTTTTTTTTTCTGTTTGAGCTCCAATCCATCATGTGGCTTATCCTACCTGTCTTTCGATTGTATTAGGCGCTCTGTAGGTGGTTGAAATTACATACAAATGTATGTATATATATTTGTGTATATGTATATATATGTATGTTTATATAGTGTAGATATATGTTAATATCATTGAGAACATTGGCTGCTTAATATTTCGCCTTAGTTCTTGTGGCATCTGGGGGTTAAGCAAAGGCAATCTCTACGTGTCCTCCAGGTAGACAATAAAAAGCAACAATGCCGCACAAATAAGCTTTTGCCACACAGTCTTGATGATGATATACGAGTGGGTGTACGACATTAACATTCGCCCGAGCCTGCGACTGGATACGACAGGAAACGTGCCTGGGCGTCCTGTCGACTGTTTATGTTTCACAATCTCTTCTTACTCAACTGCTGCTGCTGCTGCTGCTGCGCAAAATCCAAACTAATAATGACATTTTGCAAATTATTCCACATCACACGCTGCTTGACACACTGACACTGAAACGCAGGAGCAGGAGAGGAGCAGGCGCTGAAAAAGGAGCAGCAGGAGCCAGGTGACGGTCCTGGCGCTGCCTTGGTCCATGGTATGAAATTTATATGCTGGCAGGACTTGTTCGTCCTCGTCACGTTGCCGGCGTCATTGCCACGTAACTATGTGTTGCATACAATTTTACACTTGCCACAACGACACATCGCAAAAATGCAAATGTATATGCCAGGCGACATTTGGATAACTTATTTTAAGGGTATCAAGAATGTGCCATTCAACTTGTACTAATAGTAGGGAAATTAGTTTACCAGAAAAGATAGCTAAAAATAAGACTTTGCCAAAGCAGAAGGTTAACAGAGATATTTTTACAGTTCTATGTTAACAGATGCAAAATTGTAAGCAACCAAAGTTTAACAGGAATATGTTAACACCGCTATGTTAAAGCTTAATGTTATCGAATTAGCGAATTAGAAATGAAGAAAACATAACGTTAATCAATTTTAAGGAATATTTATAAATACAAATTTTTATAATATTTGTTTTACACATATTTAATGTAATTATTAACATGAAAGTCTCCAAAGACGCCACTCAAATATTCCCTTTTAAGACCATTTAAATTCCTCTTGCCAAAGGGACTTTAGTTTAATATTTAACTCTTAGCTTTTGAATTTATTGCGCAGTTGATTGCATAACATTTATTTTACGTCAATTAGCTCTTAGCCAAGGACAAAAATTCAGTTGTCAGCTTCTCAGCTATTTTCATTTGCAGTTTGCATTTTGCATTTAATTTTAATCTGACAGTTTATCTGCTGGTTTTGAGGCTGCACAAATGCTGCTCAACTATAATAAATATAAATAAAATGTTTCATTTATTTTGTGGCATAAATTTTGTGTGTTTTTTGTTGTTTTTGGGCTCTCTTTGTTTTTTGTGTATCTTTTTTGCCTGCGCATAATCCCAATTTGTGGCCTAGGTCTAGGGTTGACATTTGTCAAATAAAATGCTAAAAGGCATTTATCATGCTCGAGATGAAAAGACCTGACTTAATTTATTGATGGGTCCCAGCTATTTGTTCAAGGGATTTAAAATAAAGGTTTTTTGGGGATTTTTTGTTGGGTTAGAAATATTAATATTTAAAAATGGTAGCAAGGGAAATGGCACATATGAAAGGAATATGAAAATGTTTTATAATTAAATAAAAGTTTTTGAGCTCTTTAGATTTTCCATATTTAATCATTCAGCAAACTTAAAAGCCTTTGCTTTTAAAATAGAGTATAGGAAATACCATAACATAGTCATATACCCTATATATCTTCTACATACCAACGAAATTGTTTTTTTTGAACTCCCCTCAAAATTCCAAAGTAAAGTATTTGCTTTTGTGGCAAGCTGAGCTGCTAAAACCAAGTACACAAATGCCGCAGCATTTGCTAAGTTGCATTCTCCACTTACAACAACTACATCACTTGTTGACTCACACGCCCCTAGCTCCTAACTTCCACACCTCCCCCCTCCCCTTCCCCTCTTCCCATCCCCTTTGCTGTGGCTTAACTGCATGGCTCGATGGCGCAAAGAGCAACAGCGCCCAGGCAGCTTTTTATTTTAATTTAGCTGCTTCAACTAATGGATTTGGGGCTTACGTAACTTCAACACTTTGGCGTTGCCCCAGTTACGCCCCCTGTTCATTTATTTTTTATTTTAACAGCCAAAGACTTAATTTGCATTTTCACTATGTATATATATATATATATATGCTTGTATATATATAGTTAGCACTAACTATTGTTGTACGTGACTTAGACGCTTGCCTATATATGTACATATATATAAATATTAAGTATACGCAGTGCAGTACACACAGTGCTGTGTGTAATGAGTGTGTGTGTGCGTGTGTAAATTACAAAGTGTACAAAGTGAAGCAAAGTCTCTAATGACCACTTTGAGGGTTTAAAATGCGCGACAGGCATTGGCCACATAAATAACACTTGTGTGGAGGGTGGAAGGGGCGGAAGGGGCGGAAGGGGGCGTTGTCCGCAGGATAAAATTAACTTATTCATTAGCAAATGGCAACCTGGGGGCACACACACACACACAGGCACACACGCAGTCACACACATATACAATACATAACCTTCAAGCTGTGTTTTAATTAAAAAACATTCTCACATTGCAAGGTGCAAAAATGTCTGGCAAATTGCATAAACGATAAAAAAAGACACAACCCACGCCAACTGATTCCTGTTTATGTATTTACCAAATATAAACAGTATATACTGTACATATGTACCGTTAGTTACGCCTGATGTTATTGTTCTGTTGAATAAATCTTTAATTAAGTTTTCAAGTTTATTTTTAGCATTTTCATCATTGTTTGCATGCGTTGCCGGGAATAACAACAATAACAACAACAATAACAACAGCAATTGTGAATTTTGACAGCTGGCTGTAATTTATGACGGTATTTAGTTGCAGATTTTTTGACATGCTGCAGCAAGCTGTATGCCATGAGGCTTAAAACGAAAACTTTCCCAGCATTTGATGTATGACAGGCATTTAAAACAATGAACGCGCCCACACACACCCACACACACACAGACACACACACACAATGGTTAACAAAACGCCTGAATAAGCTACTGTGAAAATAAAGGAAAAATAATTGAAAAGCTTATCACGAAAATTTCGCATTGGGGGGCATAACAAAAGAAAATGTATTCAAGAAGATCATGATTGAGAGTCGGCAGATGTGTTTAAATTATTTACGAAAAATTGTCTATTTTTGGTGAAATTTTATCTAGAAAATGTTTTTAAATATAAAGTTATTTAAATTTAGATATAGGATATATATTATATATTATTTTTACTACAACTCTTATTTAACATTAAATCACAATTACAATTTTATAAGCAATTCTGTAAACTTTAACACTAACATTAGCAGTAACATTTGGCAAGTGGGCGCTAACATTCACATTAACATTATGAATAACATTAATATTCTAGTTAACATTAACAATAATGTTGGTATTTACATTACATTACATTAACATTACATAATATTTACATTAACAGAATTCAACCGAAAATACGCCAATTAACACTAACATTGTCATTAGCATTCTGTTATTATTAAATAAAAAGATTTCTTCTTACCATAAATTCTCCCATTCATTGCATCCTTTAAGTAAACAACTAAATCTCCTTTGTACTCAAGCAATCCTGAATTGTATTCATGATAATTTGGCACTCAGGTGCTCAGAAAACTTTTACTTGTGCCAGAAATAAAATGCCGTCTGATTGCAATTTGCATTTCTGTGTCTCGCTCGACGCTCGTTTGTCATCACTAAAATGCGATTTCTTAAAACTCCGACGACTATTTCAACTGCCGTCGCTGTTTAAAGTGCAATTTGCGCAAAGGAATTGACAATTTTCCACATTGAATTTCCCTAACAAGAAAAGCGCAGCCAGCAAAAAATAAAAAACACGCTTCGCATTTTAAGTTTCATTTTTTTTTTTTTGCGACAGCAAATACTGGTGTGAAAAATGTTGAATCCGCTTGCTGTGTGCAAACGAAGGATATTTGAGGATGTTCCAGGAAATGTTGTTGTTAGTTTTAGGCATGGCTTTATTGGCATATGTATAAATGGGAGTTAGTAAGTAAAATGCATATAAGAAGTGGTATCTATAATTATATATTAATAAACTTGATCTTTGACAGGTAATGAGATAGGATTGAAGGCTTTCACTAAATTTATATATATATATATTTAAAAAATATACACCAAGTCAATGTATTCTCTATAAGAAAAATTTCGGCTTGCTTAAATAATTTTATTTTTACTTATATTAAGTCTGCAATTGGAGTTTTAAAATCACAAAATGTAAATGCGAAATTGAGTTGAATGCGTTTTTTAAACCCGAATAAAATTGGCCAACATTCGTTGTCGTCCAGTTTGGCAGTGGCAAAATTGAACACCTTTGGCGAGGACGCGAAAATTGAGCACACGTTGCGCGTCAGGACCTTTCCATTCCTCTTCTTTCCTTTCGTTTCGTTTCGTTTCGTTCGCTTCAATTCAGTGAAGTGCGAAATATTCACGATGCGATTTGCATGTCCACATAAAAGTAGCGATGGGAAGAGGGGTAAAGGAGGGGGGGAGGGATTCGTGTTGGCGCCGCACATAAATGCAAATACTAATGGGTTGGCTGGGCGGGCAGGCGTTGCAAAAGGGGCGTGGCAGAGCCAGGGGCGGGTAGGAGCCTCGCTTAGGCGCATTGAAGCAGAAATTGTGGCATACTTTTAGGCGCCGTCGGCGCCGCATGCAAATGTTTGACTATATAAGTATATATATACATACATATATTTACAATAATAATAATAAAAAAGCAAATCCGGGCTCACAAAATAATAATGCAAAAGAAAGCAAAATGAAATTTGCAATCTTTCTTTATTTCAGTTGGCGTGCTTATTTCTTCTTCTTCTTCTTCGTGTTCTTTTTATACGTTTTTATGCGTTTCATTTTGCATATTTTTTGTGCTTGTTCGATTTTTATCGCAACGTCTGCGACGATGTTTGAAATTGTTGCGCAAATATTTGCGCTTTTATGTGCAGTTTCCAACTGAAGGCGTCTTGCCCCACAATCCCACCCACAATCCCACCCACAATCCACCCGACAATCCACCCGACAATCCACAGCGAGTCTCTCACTCAAAACCCCAGCAGCACCTTCTTCCCTGTATACCCTATATTTAGATTAAAAAGGGGTATGTGGTGCAGTCATTATGTGGCAACTGAGAAAAGAGGTTTCTATTCTATGTTCCCAATGTGAAAATTTAGGCTTAGAGAGCTTATCCATTTTCTATTGGCTATATAAACTTTAAGATTATTAATTTAACTTTCCTTATATGTTGCATAAGCTGTTTTTAAGGGAGTTCCTTCTGACTTAATAGGGTATGTGTAGAGTCTAGTAATTCAGCATTAAGCTTAATACCCCTTTTAAATAAACTTTATCATTTAAAACCTTTTTATTTCTTTGGTTTGTTTTCTTGCTTTGCATTTAATTTATATTTAAACTACAGAGTATCTGCCAGTCGCTTATGTCCAATAGTTGTAATCTTACTCTTTATGCATGCAGATTTTGTTTGCGTTTTCTTTTTTTATGATTTACTTGCGCTTTGTGTTTGTCTTCTCATTCGTATTGGTATTTGTGTTTGTATTTGTATTTGTATTTGCGCTAGTATTGGTATTGAGTATACGTATTGAGTATACGTATTGGTATTGGGTATTGCAAAGGTAAATTGGATTGAGAAATTGAAATCGCATTCACAGCAAAGGAAAAACGCAGAAGAAGAAGAGAACAACCAGAAACTGTAACTGTAAAACAGTTCGCCAGCAATTGAAATTTTTTTTTTTGTTTGTCTTATTGATTTTATACGTATATATATATATATATATATATATATATGCTATATAGAGCATGACTGTGTGTGTGTTTGTGTTTGTGTGTGTGTGGCTTGTGTGTTTTTCTGTTTGTCTAACTGATGTAGCAGATAATGAAGACAAAGTTACATCCAAGCCATAAACTTTAATGAGTTTGGCAAAAGCAAAAACAAAAGCTGCAAAAGATGTCTCAGACAGTTCACAAAAATGGCTTAAACAGGTGCAGTTGACCCAAGATATAATCGCATAATAGATTGGATAAAAAGAGAGCGAGAGAGAGAGAGAGAGAGAGAAGAGTAAGAGATGAAGAAACTTTATTTTCTGTTGTTTTCTACTTGAAGTTTTTAGCCTGGCTTTTTCTTCTTTGCAGTCAGATGAAAAAGACAAGAATATATATATTTTGATTATTGAGATTTTGTTCTTTAATCTAAATCAGAAATCATTTTAAGAATCAAAAGAATTCACATACTTAGTTTATATATACGTATATATATTTCTGTCCTGACCTCATGTCATGGATTCATTAAATTTAATACCAATCAGTCTGAAGTTATTCACTTAGCGTTCTTTTCCGAGCTGTCCATGCATAATTCAGTTGCTGTCCGGCAGGAGCAGCTAATTAACTTCGTCTGATGTGTCCAATTTGCAGCTGCCTTTTAAACAAATTACAACTTTCATGGGCCCCCCGAGCTGCCCCAGACTAATTTATGCGCCCACCGCTGCAACAAAAAACAGACTTGAAAAAATAAGTAAAAAATAATATATTGCGGTGAACATTAAATACCCTTAAAAGAAAAGATATTATATATATACATATGTATATATAGTTAGATATATAGATAAATATAGATGTTTGTAAATTTCTTTGGTTAGATTTTGTTTTAAAGTTAAGCTCGTATTGGAAAAGTTTGTGCTATTAATAAAATCATTTGTGTACATAATAAAGACTAAAAATCCATATAATTTATATATATTTATATAGTAAGTCTTTCCCATCCGAATTGATTTCCATTTAATGTCTGCTTAAAACACAAATATAATCCTCAACAAGTTTCATTTACAAAGCTTGTGTATGAGACAAGAAAATATATAAATAAAATATATATTTTTTATATTATAAATGCTTTCAATATGTAACATTTCTGATCTGCATACAAGAAACCCCAAACTCTAGGGTATTGGCAAACCGGTCTATTATAATATTCATCGTTTCACTTTAATTAATTATGACGTCATCGAGTTTCTGTTCTGTTTTTCCCCATTTTTTTTTCTATTATTTTCCTCACGAGGTGGCCAATTAGGCAAAGTCGTCGACGTCATTGGGCTTGACAATTTTCAAATAACATGGAAAATGTTTTTGTGCGCTGACTTTGATGAATTTCCCCAAACATTTCGACCGCCTCATTTCTCACTAATAGTTCTGCTGTCGCATATAACGGCAAATTAAGCGCAATATGAATACGTGGATTTTGTTTATGGCTTAAATCGAGAGTGTGGCCTAAATGTGGGCTAAATGCTTGCAATCAATTTGAGACATTTTTAGGGGAAGAGTTTTTAGTGCCACATTGAAGTAGGTTTAATTTTTATAGCATACTTTTGAGCGCAGAGTGTAAAGAGTTGAAAATGCATTAAGTGAGAGTTAAAATTAAAATTAATAAGATTTGTATAAAGATTTGGGTATTTTAACACAACATAAGCTTGGTTTTGATTCTATAGCTGTATTAAAATTGCATCCTACAAACAATTCTTCATTTAAGCCCCCTCAAAGTAAGCTATCTTCACACGTATTTGTATTTAAAGTTCGCATAAAAGTAGGCAACATTTTCTGCATTTCTATTTATACGTATACGTTTTTATTAATATATGAATATTGCGTGAGAGCCACTAATACACTTATACATCCTTATTATTATTACGAGGGCTGCATTAAGATTTACGGACTTACTTAACACGTTTAAATAAACAAAAAAAAAAAATTTTTACATTATTATACATTTTATTAAAAAATTCAAAACTTGTTTGTCTATAAATTTCTTTATTCGATCTAAGCTCGAAGACTTTTTTGCGTGACTTGTACAGCGACTAAAGCGAAACTAAAACAAATGTAATATTATTTGGTACAGATTGATTTTTGATTTGTATGTGTGTGAAATGAGTTAAGTACAAATGTGTTTCGCATGCGTTAACTCAAATGATTAGCCAGGCACTTTAGGCCTGGTTCTACTACTAAGAATAGTTTAACTAGAGACTAAACCAAACACCCAAGACCAAGTACAGTGCGCACTCAGTACTGACGACCCATGACGCGATCCAGGTCGTTCCAGCTGCAGGAGTAGTCGATCTGGAGCAGACCCTTCTTGCTCAAGCCAAATTTACGTGCGTAAATTCCGGCGTAGAGCGACGAATCGCTCGGCGAGTCACTTTGACCCTTGACCCCGCTAGCTCCCCGGCCGCCCGCCAAGGTGCCGTACAGCGTCGAGGGCGCCGCGTAGATCAGCGACGTCGCCTGCTGCTGGCACTCAGCGCAATCCGGTAGGCTGCAAAACGGCATTGTAGCGTAGGGATTGCAATAGTCGTAGGCGGGCGAAAGCGGCGGCGGCGCAGGAAACTCAATCTGTGGCGGCGAACCCTGCGCCCCAATCAACGCCTTCCCAGCGGACGCGCTCCTCCTGCGTCGCGGATGCGGCGCCGTTCCATAGCCCGAGCTGTAACTACTCTGTGGCTCCCTGCTCTGGCTGGGCACGGCCCGACGCTGCAAGGTGGCCGCTCGGCGGGGCAGCGTCATCGTGGGCAGCTCGTCGCCAATGGACGAGTGCTGCTCTGTGGAGCTGGCGCTGGAGAAACCTGCGAGTTTAGAAAAAGATTAGTTAAAATAAGATCTTTTTTCTACTCTTTTATTTTATTAATACTTAATAATTAGCATTTTGGACAAGCTGTATTTGGAAATCTTAGTAACTTCTTCCTTTTTAATTTTTATATGTTAACTTATGAGTTTAAATATACATATGTGTGTTTGTGTACATATACATATTTTTATTTTATTTATTTTACTTAATATTCTATTGTCCAAAGAGAGCTTTATTTTTTTTTTTTGTGTTTTGTATTTTGTAAAATTATGTAAGAGTGCTTTTAGTTGGAAGTCCTTGGGAAATACCTAAAAGAAATGCAGTTACTGTGAGTATTAAAAGATACGCTGTTACCAACTGTTGTTATAGACACACTTGTTCTGAATTCATCAAAAACTGTCTATCAATAGATGCATTTTAATTATTATTTTAGTCACAATAATAAGAAGCGCAGTCAAATTTATCTATAAACCTAATCAATTGCTGGTCAATTGGGACAAGCTAAAAGCGGACTATTTTTGATCAGAACATACTTAATCAAATTTGGTTGGACTAGCTTTTTTAGTTGCATGTCCTTACGTCGATATTTTTTATTATTAATAAAACAGAAGTTTTACATTGAAAGCAAAAGTATAAAACTGAGCTAAATTTGGTATAGGTAAGTGAATTTTTATGAGATTTAAGTCTTTAGTTTTTATAGTTTTAAATATTGCTGTCTGTAGCTGACTTGCTCGTTGGCTACCGCGAGATAAACCTATAAAAACATTTAAGAGGAGATTCTTTCGTCTGCTAATAAAAACAGTAATTGTAATAAAAAAATTTTATGACAATCTCAATTGAAAACAAAAATAATCAAATAAAGTAAATTAAAACAAATTAGAAAAAATGCTGAACTTAAACAATTACCCATACGAAAGGATAAAAGGGCAAACAAATAAACCTACGTACATGGCTAAGTAGACTCTACTAGTGATGCTGACCAGGCATAAATAAATGTTTAAAGTGATTAAAACGCAGGCACTAGTATTAAATTGACCACAGTTGTGTATTTACCAAATGGTCTAAGAGATGGACTATTATTAAATAAATAAAATAAAAACTAAAAAAAATAAAATATAATAAAATAAAACAAAATAATATATAAAAAATTAAATAAAATAAAATAGATCATAATAAAATAAAATCAAAAAAAAAAAAAACATA
>SCDZ01000584.1:0-71883 GCA_004143845.1 Drosophila lacertosa | reverse complement strand
TCTACATTCAAAGTTTCCTCATTTTAATACATTTATTTTTTTTCGACTTTTTTCCGAAAAAAGCATGTACTCCCCCCTTGTGAATTTTCGAAAAAAAAATTTTTAAAAATTTAGAATATGCTCATTTTATTTTTAATCGATAGCTGGTATCATAATTAGTATAAAAATCAACTTTAAAAGTATTTCTGACAGGGTCTAATTTTTTGTCAAAAATCATGCAAAAATTGGAAAAAAATTTGACATGTAAAGCGCCTATATCCATATAAAGTGTATTTCCCAGATTTTGAACCCCAATAACTTTGCCAAAACTAAACCGATTTTTATGTTTGATACCATTTTGATCATAAGTGAGTGAGTTGTGAGCAACTTATAATCAATTTCTGCAATTACCGCAGGCTGTTCACCGAGTTAAGTGGAAATTGCATTTGTGGGACTTGAGGTGAAGCAGCTGCTGTGAAAGGATGCGCTAAGTGCCAACTAAGTATACTTAATATTTGGCTAAACGAGAGGTTGGAATTCAATTAGCTGTTGTTGCTGTTGTTTGGGGGGGGGGGGGGGGGCTGTATTAGCTGCCGCGCATTATAACAATTGCAATTGCTGCTAATTGCAATTAGCGATGAATCATACTTAAGACAGCCACACGCAGCACTTGGCACCACTTTAGACCACGCCCCAACCCGCATCAACTTACACGCGTGACGATGTTTCCGTCGCCGATTCGCAAAATGTTTTTAAACGGATTGCCTTGGGTTGCACTTGCGCCCAGCCAGGAGTTGGGCAATGATGAGGAGGATGTTGCTGCTGCTGCAGCGGCTGTTGCTGCTGCTTCGGCTGTTGCTGCCGCTGCCGCTGCTGCTGCTTCCGTTGCTGTTGTTGTTGCTGTGCCAGCTGGTGCTGTTGCTGTTGAAGTTGTTGCCGCTGTTGTTGCATTCGCCTGCTCAACTGTCAGCACACAGCACCACAGCTGCAACAGCGGCAACAGCAACAGCAATTGTCGTCTGCCAACAACTTGTTGCCGTTGCTGCCGCTGCTTTTCTTGCTGCAGCGTTTGCCTCTTCTTGCGCCACTTTCCCGCATTGAGCATGCATTTCATTGTTGTTTTGCATTTGCCACTGTGCAGCTGGAAAAAAGACAGGGCATTCATTAGTTAAGCTTGCAAATAATTTCATTTTAATAAGTAATTCAAAAGCTTTTACTTAGCTCAACACAAAACAAAAGAGATAAATAAACTCTAGTTAAGCGAGATTGACAAATATATACCCTTTAGGTTTGTAGTAAATAACAGCTTGTCTATTTATTATTTTCACTCTATTTAGATGTATATAGTGAAACGTATTAATTTCTTTATTCTACCTCTTATCTGAACGAAACCAATATACCCTACTTTTATTACATATTTTCCATAAAAAGCAGGGTAAACGCACAAAACGCTGTCGTAATTGTCGTCGCCGTCTTCAGGTCTTGAATATTCTACACAGGACTTGGCATATATTCATGCATATTTAATTAGTTAAATGAATTGTCCTTTGTTGCCTCTCATTTTTCATTTCGTTTTGCAGTCACCATTCTGTTATATAATATGAGTGCTTACTGTAATTACAGACCTGTGCGGCTGCAAAGCTTTTGAAACAATTAAAAACAATTACGATATCCTAACAGGAATTTAAGTGCTGTTAAATGGGTAACTTGAGGAGTTTTATTTTATTTATTTGGCAAAAGTAAACCGATTTTACTAAAAATAGATACATAATTAAAGACATTTTTTACTTGAAAATAAAGTTTTAAATTTCTAATTGATTCTATGAAGTTATTTACAAGTTTTAAGCAGTTTTAAAAAGAATTTTTTTAACTCAAAAAAATGTGATATCTGCCCATAGTTCACAGGTGCAAAACCACGTGAGCCAACGACAAGAAAACCTCGTAAATAAATACAAAGGTAACAAATACACAGAACAAGCGGAAACTCATGAATGCGACTTTTTCTCTACTCCCAACCCAACGATGATAAGTTTTTCATGAAAGCGAACGAAATGCAAATATCAAATAAAATGAAATGACAAAAAACAGCTGACAATACTAGGTGGGACTTGTAGATACCCTTTATGCGCTATTTAGCAAACTTCCAAATATAACAAATTTTTTTTTAATTTATTATTTATAGCTAATAATAGATAGTTGTTTCAGTAACTTATTTGTTGATGATCTTTCACAGCAGAGTTGAAGCAACAAAGAGCAGACACCTTACATTCTTTAGTTTACAGGGTATATAAAGTAAAAACATGCTGCTGAAAAATACTTATGCTACAGTTCTTTTGCATTAGCAGAAATAAAAATGAGGACTAAACTGTGACGTTGTGCATCTGGATTTTCAGTTAAAGGCGAAAGGATTAAGTGTGCAAGGAGTGAGAAAGAGATAAGTAGTGTGCAAGCGAGAGATGGAGGGGGCCTGGTGCATTTCCATTGAAATGAAAGCAACGTTTACATTTACATTTTCGCTTTTCCTTTTATTTGCTTGCAATGCAAAAAATGAAAAAAAAATAAAATTTGTTCTTCTGTCGTAAAACTGAGTTGCGGTGAAAGTGTTCGAAAGTTGTTCGCACGGCTTTTGACAGGCATCAACAGGACTCGACACCTTTGTGCCATTTTTGTGTGCGGCACTTTTCAATATGGCCACCATTTATAAAGCACTGGCCAAATGATTGCCCGCCATTTTGTGTGAAATACTCGGCTCAGCTACTTGTGATATTTAATCTTCATAGTTTATCGATGGCATTCCCACTTAATGTTTATTTTTTTCCCTTTTTTATGAGTTGGTGTCGCTTGTTGTTGGCTTGTGGGGAAAATTACTTAAAAAGATTAACTCGAGAGCATTTCACATTATTATTTTTAGCTATTAAGATACGCATTACAGATATTGTCGGGTTGATTTATTTGCTAAATATTAAAGAACATTAAAAACATTATTAAAAAACAACAACAACAATTTCAGTTAAAAGTGAATTAAAATCTAATTTAAATTTATATTTAATTTATTCTAAAAAACCAAACTAAAACTAAACCCAGGCCAATAATGTTAAGTATATTAATTGCTTTTAAGCTATTAAATATTTGCCAAATACAAATTGTGTTAAAAGCGCTCTTTAAATCTGATAATATTAATCACAAAATTCATTTTCTATGCACAATCTAATTAAATGCAGCTTGGGGAAGAAACTGAAAAACCCCTAAAACAATATAAACAGCTGTGGCAAATGAATAATCACAGCTAGTTTCACTTAACTTTTTTCATTTGGCCAAAATAGAGTGTGTACATATATATATAACACTGTGCAGCTGGCCCGATTAAATGCCAGTAAAGCGAACGGGTTTTTGTGCCTTTTGGCTAAAAAGGGGCGTGGCCGTTTTGGGCGTGCATTTTTAATAGACTTCGCGCGGATTAATTTGCATCCAACTGGCCGCAAGTGCCTTCTGTTCGGTACGTTAAAGGGCTGTGGGCGTGGCAGGCACATTATTTGCCCTCCAATGTTGAGCTGTAAAAGTGAATAACGAGCGCTCAAAAGTCAAATGAAAAAGCGCTAACAGGACACATTTTATTTTGGTACTCATTCTCAACTTGTTGTATTTTTATTTGCCTAGTTTGTTTTTACCAGCTCGAAATTTGCTTGGAATTGCCTTTATTGTTATATTTTTTTTTGGCACATTTTATGTGCTGTTTTTTCTGTTTGCGCTTTACGCTGTCAAAGACGTTAAAAGTAACATGCCATAAAATGCACAATTTACTCTACGCTGTGTGGGAGTTGAGGTTGCCAAATGTAATGTGTAAAAAAACTTGATGTAAGCTTTTTAAAAAAATAAATTTAAATTTATTATAAATTATATTAAACAAAATTTAAGAAAAAATTGTAAATATTTCTCTTTTCTGGTTTAGGTGTAGCCAAGTCGAATACATTGAATCTTTTATTCCACTGACACAAAATGCAGCGCATTTTAACGACCACGAAATTCGGTCATAAAGTTTTACAAACTCGCCACAGAACCGCAAAGTCTCTGCACAAATACATATAAATGTATATATATATATACATATATTTTTAAGGACTTATTCCAATGAATGGCTGCTCCTCATCGTCGTCGTCGTCGTCGTTGTTGGTAATTGAATAAACGTGCTGCGAATAATTATTGGAATTGTGTAACATCAAACGGACATTTTACAACAGTTGCCTCCTTGCTCGTGTAATTTTATAGCACTTGTTTCTGCTTTTAATTACACTAATTTATATGCAAACTGCAATTGACATGTCAGCTGCAATTTCAATGGGGCGACTTTTCTCTTGAAGTACACTTGAGGAATGTGTTTTTCTCGTCAATGGGCATCCTTCGCCTAATAAGATGTCATGTGTGAATAAGTTTTGCGTCTGTTAGTCTTTTGCTAGCCTTGTTGCAGTCTTTGATCTGTGTGCGCTGTGAAAGGCTTAATTAAATGTTTGTATTTATAGGGGCTACCCCTAACGGGCACACACAGCACTTATACAACAAATTGATATTGTGTGCCTTCAAAGAAAATATGTTAAATGCTTTAAAAGTGCTAAAATAGATAAGAATTTAATGTTAAAAAAAAGAATTCTGTTTATATATATATGTATTTATCATAACAGGACATAATAATAAAGCAACATCTCCGAAAAACAATATTGCTAAAATAATGAAATTTTTAAGTGCAATAAAAGCTATTTATTTTCTGTCGTAAAGCTAATAATGTCATAGCTGAACAAAGAGTTCCCTGAAATGTGTCCCACGGCGCTTTCAGCTGCTTTTTGCTGTTGCTGCTGCTGCACTTTGTCGAAAGTTTGGCCCTTCAGGCCAAACGCAATGGCTGTAAAAATGTGGCAGCAGAATGCATTGCCCCCAAAACCCTTGCCACGCCCCCTTTGCGCACATCAAACGCAGCTGCTGCTGCTCAGTTCCCTTCTTGTGTGGCATGCTTTATACATATATATATATATATACTTTTTTGTTTTTTTTTTTTGTATTCTGCGTCAACCTTCTTAAAATTGTACTTGCAGCATATTTATACAGCTGACTGGGTATAATAACTTTGCCATGAAGTGTGTAATGTATTGAAAGTGACATTTGCAGAGCTCAGAAGCGAAAAAAATGTCGTTAAGATCCTCGCGGGGCATGAAAGGATGTCTGTTCAAAAGGAAGAAGTTTTTGTAAGGACAGTTTTTTTTTGCGGTTTACTTTGAAAGTGTTGAAACAAAAAAAAAAAAATTTGGCTAAAGCTGGTCAGGCTGCAATATAATACTTAAAACATTTTTCTTTAAATATATTTGCTATATTATATATTATACTTAAACATAATATTAAATTGCTTTGGAAAATAGAATAAATGCAAAAGTATTAAGTAAAATTAACTCTTATTGGTTTATTTATACTGAACAACTTTTAATAACATTATTTCAAACCCAATTTATTTGTCGAATAATTTACAGAGCATCTAAAAGTCGTATATCGCTAACAAGCTTTTTTCTCTCCTGTTTTTGCACATGGTTTGCCGCATATAAAAAATTTGTCAACATGTTTATAATCGTTGTAGTTGTTGTTGTGTTGTGTTGTTGTTTTTGTCAACACAGTTGTTGTTGGTCGTCTGGCGGCTTAATTTATAAAGGGCTGAGCAACACTTATGGCCACCACCTTAAAGGCTTTTTATACATGAGATCAAGCTGCCGTCAGACACGTTGCCTTTCCCCTAAAAATTCAGTATATATAGGTTAACTGACTTCCTCATTTGGCCGGCAAACTAAGTAAACAACAAACTTTGAGGGCACTTCAGACACGCCCACGTTTTGAATAATGCCCAGCGTGCCGCCCACTTTATGTCCAGTAGCTTTATTTAAGGCTGTTGGCCATCAGTGGCATTTGTTGCCACAGGCGGCTAAGCAACGTTTCATTCACGGCAAAAAAAAAAAAAAATACCAACTATCTAACTTGCCCCTTTTGACCCTTTCATAAGCACGTTTTTATCTGCTTTACACATTTGTGCGTTGCCCTCGCTTTGGCTATAAATAAAACGCTCGTTGTGAAAGCATGCGAAGGTTTATTTTTTTGTTTTTCATTCTTTTGGTATTTGGTATTTGGGTAAAGTCGCCCAGTTGAACAATTGTGTGCGACGCCCACAAATCTGGAAGTGCTGATTTTGTCAGTTTTCTTTGTCATTGATTTGCGATCGTAATAATTTGATGTGTGCTTTATGTGCCGGAAACCGGCTAAAACTCATATCATCAGCAGGAGCTGAAACAGCAACAACAGCAGCAATTGTCATTGCAATGCATTTGATTTGATTTTTATGCCATGTCGTCCGTTTTATGGCTTTATAATGTGCGTCTTATCTCTGCCCCAGCGGAATCTTTCCACCAGCTGGCAATAAAGCCAACTTGGCATGCGTTTAAAGCGGCGGCAACACAATATGTCAGAATTCTGCTTATGGCAGTTACAATACGACACGAGATTAGAACTGAAAGATGTCTTTAAAAGGTGCAGCAATTTAAAGAAGCTGTTGCCTGGTTTTTATTTTTATTTAAATAAGCTTAATGGATAATAGACAAAGGCTCTTTTATTACGCTTAGCTTCCAATAATGCTATATACAATTTAAAATCCAACTTGAATTTCGCTTCGAGCGTTAACTGATTGATGTAAAGCCTTGTCAAATGCGGTGCGAGTTGTTTGCCAGCGTCCTTAGGGCGCTTGTCAACTGATGAGCAATTTCATCAAACTAATTTCCAAACATAAACAGACAACAAACACGCAAGCTTATCATGTAAAATCAAATATATGTATATATATATATATATATATATCTTCGGAACGCACACATTATGCAAAGCAGTTGGCAACAACAACGGCAGCAACAAAGTAAACAAAGTCAAAACATCAACAGCTGACAACTTCAGTTATTCCGCTTGAATTGTGACGCCTTTTGGCTGCAGGATGCTCCAAACCGGGCAAACAAAACTGCCCAGTCAAAAGAAAAGCTCACAAAGCAACGCTATTTTTCTTATTTTCCTTGTTGTTGTTGTTGTTGTTTTATTTTGGTTTTTTTTTTGTTTTTTTTTTCATTTCCTAACCGTCAATGCCATTTTGGCCAACACTTAAAGCAAATGAGATGACGGCCGAGCAGCGGAAAGCAAGCCAAAATCTAACCGCCGGCTATGGCACAAAATCTCATTAAATTAATGCAAGCCTCGGGAATTTTTTTTTTTTTTTTGCCTCTGCTCCTAATCTAATTCGTGGGCAAAAACGTCTTTCGCGAAATTGTCCCAAGATTTGAAATGTTTGATAGCCAATGCAAGGAACCGAGCCCGATGAAATGTTGGCCTATCGTCAGCCGCAGGCAGCCAAGCAGCAGCCTAATTTGTATGTAGATAAAGACTTTACCTATACATATACAAATATATAGATATATATCTGTATCTGTATATATATATATTCAAGGGATTTTGCTTATGACATGCAAAATAGGCGTGTAACAGATCAGAGGATTACGACTTAAGTGTGTGTCTGTGTGCGTTTGTTTATGTGTGCGTGAGCTGGACGCATGACAGGCGCATATTGAGCTTATAATGGATGTAAATGTAACTGACAAGGTTCCTGCGACTTAATAGAGTGACGCCCAGGGAGGCTCTATTCAATTTGGAAACTTTGTGCAGTGAAGTTTAGCGGCAAGTTCTCAATAGAAATGTTTACCTTATGGATAAGGATTTAGATAAGAACTTCTTGTAATATAACAATATTATTAATAGTATACTATAGTTGAATAGATTAAGTTCTCTGATATGAAAGCTCTTTTTTATAATAAAGTTAATAATTTATGATGAGGATTAAAGTTCTACTCTAAAGTATTGTCACTAAAAAATGTATGTATATATATATTTATATTTATTTAGGCAGCACTCAAAGCACACATAAAGTAATTTCTTATATTAACATATAAAATTCCTTAGTCTGCGTAAGATTAACATTCTCGAATTTGCCAAGCCAAAGTTCGTTGCTCTTCAGTGGCTTAAATAAGGCAGACTTAAACATGTTAAAGCAACTGAGTTACCCTAATCAATCAAGCACCTTTTTCTGTTTAGCTTCACAGTTAAGTGACTTTCAGATCCAGCGAATCCTTAGCTGCGGCAAAACATGGTTTTCAAAAAGGGTTTTTTTTATTTTGCATAGCAAAGCACACACATAAATGTTAGAAAAACCACAACAAATGCGACACAAAAAAAAAAAGGAGAGAATTATTTGAGGTACCTTGAACTTTTTCACAATCCTTAAATTTGGCCAATGTCCGGCTGGGATTTGTAGGGACTTTCGTTATTCAGTTCATTCGTGCTTAGTTTTGTAAACAAATAAAAAGGATAAACATCGACAGCAGCAGCAGCAACAACAATAACAACCAGGAAAACTGAATCAATAGTCATGTTGCCAACATATCCGTTTATATAACTTGTTAATGCCCTTGCCGAGAGAATATGTATTGTACAAACTTGGCATGAATTGTCTAACGAATAACGGGAAACGTAATACAGCTCTATAAAGTATGTTATACTTATTGTTTAGAATAATGAACAGTTTACAAATCGGGAAGTATATATATGTGTCTGTGTATCGGTGAAAAGCGAAACTTTTGCATTAAAAGTTTTTTTTTATTTTAGCCTCTATAGAATTAATTAGTCTACAGATAAGTTTTACTATGGAAACATCGCTCCTTTGTTTACTCTCCTGTATACCATCAAATCAAAGATTTGTTGTATTAAAACTCTACAATTAATAATTAATAATAACGTACATTTTATTAGAGTATTTCATTGTCATCAATTTGAAAACTCTTTGAAATTTTCTGTTGGATTTTTCCATTCGTTGGTTTTTTCTAGGAAAAACCCCACAACTACATATTCTTCCATATTGTTTCAGCATCGTTGCGTTTGATTTTGACTTTTTTTATTCTATAATATTTTGTAGAAATATTTATTTTTTTTCGTGGCTTGCTTTCGCGACTCGTTGCTGCTTAGTCATGCCCATAAAACGCGCAACGTATTGTGAAATTTTCCAATGGTTAACATTAAATGCGAACATAAAACATGACACTGCCGTCATCGGCGTCCCAAACACCAATCTAATCATCAGCTATATTGGCCAGCTCATCCCCATTCGCGTCACGGCCATTGCCAGTCAGTCAAGTTCAAAATGCTTGCAATTTCCACATTGTTTATATATAAACACACACCTCTCTCTCTCTCTCTCTATATATATATATATATATAATGGCATATGTATATATAGAAAGGAGAAAATAGCTAATATTTAAGTTGAGCTGGGGTTCAGATTACGTATACGAAGCGTGTGCAGGTGTTTGTGGTAAAGCATTTGGGAATCGAAAGCATTTCTGGGCAATAAAATGGCTCAAGTGTAAGCAAATAGAATAAATGTGTTGAGTGTAATCGTATTTAAAGATATAAAGAACAAATGTTTAACAGAATATTTGATATTCTTGTTTGCTTATTTGCTAAGCAAATTTTGAATAAAAAGGTTGAATTTATTCAATGGTAAACAAAGTTAAGTTAAAACTTAGTTAGATAAGCTTTTAAGAATTTATAATAAATTCAACATGAAAATTAACCTCAAAAGATGTTTAAGGTTGTCTTCTATAATTCTTTAACTAATCAAATAATCCATATGAATTTATTTGTATTTTCCAATTACATTTGCATTGTCACTTTCATGAATCATTTTAAGTAATTCATTTGGCGACCCATATCATTAGCATTAATTTTATTAATTTGCCAAAAGCTTCACCATGTAAATCGAAGTGCATAAATTCACTTGTATATAATGTATAAATAATTGAGCAGTCCCGACAAATATGTATATATTACGCTGCCTTCAAATTGGTCATTAAGTCAAATTCAATGCGTTCTATGTAACAAAAAAAAAAGCCTAGCAAAAAAGCGGCCATAATGAGTTTATTGATTTGGGGCCTGGCCTGGGCCACAATTTGATGGCTGTGTTCATGTTCGCGTCATGGGAATTTAATATCAATTTGACGCCACTTAAGATTGAAATAAGTAAGGATGGTTGTAACCAGAACTCGAGTGCGACTGTATGAAGGGGATTTAATATAACGTTGCTAATGTAGTGCAATTTAAGTTTGTGCTTATGGTTTTAACAAGTTTTCGATACCCTGGAAGGAAATATTAAAGTGAAAATAATATTTCAGAACTGTGTTTAAAAGACAAATAAAAGAAAGTTTTTCTTCGAGAAAATTGTAAAGAAAATAAATTTAAAATTGACTGAAATTTGAATGAAGTGAAAATCGTTTCTGTTTTATTTTTATTACTATTATATTTTTACATAGACAATATGTAATGATCAACTTAAAGAAATAGGGTATCTATAAGAACTGCTGTAGTTCTTTTTGTTATTCGGGCCAAATGACAAGACCAAATGTAAACAAATGGTAAGAGGCAACCAGCGTCAACGCTTCGCCCAACGATTGCCATTAATATTTATCGTCCAGGCCATCATTGTCAGTGGGCCACATGGCGCACACACTTCATCTATGCCATATAACTATCTATATACGATATATATATATATATATATGTGTGTATATATGTATACACACATGTGCCTGTTGTGGCTGCAAGTGTGACAATAGTGTGTGCTTTATGGCTCAAGGCCTGAAAGGAACCCTTGGCTTACAAACACAAAGGATATTAAGCACTCAGAATTCTGTATACTCTGTGCACTGTTTATGGCAACAGAAGATAAACTTGTATAATAGTTACCTATACAATTACACATATTAATAACAATTATTGTTAGCCAACGAGTACTTTAAACAAAACATTTCATACAACAACAGTGCCTTTGTTTAATTATGACACAATCTAATAAGTATACACACACACACAATTGATGCTTAATTATGTGTTGCAAATGATTTGTTATACTTGACATTAGAAATAAATTAAATGCAATTGTAATAAATTATGCAAAATTTTGTCTACTTGTCTTCTGGGTAAATTGGAATTGAAAAGAAATACAAAATAAAGTGCCCAAAAAGAGCATAGTTTATAAATGCAAATAATATTAAGGTGGAATTATGAGTACAAATATATATGTAAAATGATTTTCCATATAAATGCTAATAACATTCTAAGTGGAAATTATGTGCACTTACTTATATTCTCAGTAATTTTCATATTAGCAAGTTGCAAAATTCACATGTAACACAAATCTAACTATTATCAATTCAAGGAAAAAAACTAATGCCACAATTAAGTTAAATTCCACGAATTTGTAGAGTGGAATAAAATTTGTTGTTTTTGTTTATCGTTTTTACTGACAGTTATAATTAATGTGTTCAATATTAATTAAATGGGAATTACGTTGTATGCAAATTTTTTGGTAATAACTATGTGGTCAGAATGCGTAATGTCATTTGCTGTAAATTGGGTTTTCCAATTTGTGAGTGAAAGAAAACAAATGTAAATGTGAGCAAATAAACAAATTGCATAATTCAACTTTGTTGCACAAAATTCTAACTGTGGAAGCTGTCATGTTTCATGTGTCAATTTAATCGTAATCCATCAATATATCCATATATTTGATGCGGCTTGCCACATTGATTATGCCTCACATTTGCATAAATGTGCAAACCTTTCAACTACCTGCGGTTGTTGTCATGTGCCCAGGGTCGCCAAACTCCGGCGAAAAACCATTTGAATCTATTGTTGTTGTTCTTGTTGTTGTTGTTGCTGGTCTCAAGAGTGTAAAATGCTCGTCTGCAAAGGTGAATGAACACGAGCAGTCAGCACATCGATATTTATGTAAATATGCATAAATAAAATGGGCATAGACCATAAAGTACAGCTACGTGACGCAGCCAAAGGATAGAGAAAAAGAAAAAAAATAATACACCAAATTATACATTTCTGTAGCGCTGCGAAATTGGCTGCGTCCGCCTTAAAGCCATTTAATTTTATTAAGCAAATGGGAGCTTTAAAATCGCCGCCCTCTTACGGACGTATCCGGCTGACACGGCTCAAAAAAAAGGGCCCAAAAACGGACTTCGTCGAGTGCTTCACAAGTGACTGGCTAAATAATTTAACGCATTCAATTATGTATAATAATGTGGCACACACACACACGGACATACATTCGAACGCCTTTTGATAAACATTATATTGAATTCAATGGCTTGCTTTAGGCCTTAACGCCGAAACGTGGCCTAAAGTGAAGTTACACGCGATTAACTCGCCAGTAAATATTTGGAATTTAATTTCAAGATTTAAGTGCTTTTGGGCTTTTAATATATATTTATATATGAATAAATAAATATATGTTTTTACCTTCTAAAAGTGACTTGAAAAAGTGTGTTAAATGGGTTGAAATAAATTTACAAATGAAAATAGATAACCAAAAAAAAGGCTATCATTTGCATTAAAATATAATGCATAACAAATATTTTTATGTAAAATTTACACATGCATAATTCAGTTGTATAAATGTTTACCATACAAATTATCTGTACCTTACATTATGTCCATAAATAATGGCTAAAAATGTTTTTAATGTGAATTTTACCTAAGTATATACAAATTATTTATTTCCTACATTCATTTGTTTAATGTTAATTTTAAATATGCATATTTAAGCTTTTTAAATGCCTACCATTAAAATGAGGCTGTTCTTACGTCTATGTCTTACCTCTCTTTTAAGAAAATCAAATCATGTTAACGCTTTGTCGTCCTCAGAGTAGTCAACCACTTGAAGCTGTTCTTGCTTTTGCTGTGTAGGTTTTTATATATTTTTTTTTGGTTTGGTTTTTCCTTTTGTTTTATTTGTTACGTACACTGTCTACGACGGCTGGCTTTTAGGTGCTTATATAAGTATTTTATGTATTTTATTTTGAATGCGTTCTTCTTTTCTCTCTATATCTATATATACATACATATATATTCGTTCACATAAAGACCCCACGCACATGTATTGCTTTTTCTTTTATAATTTCCTTCTTTTTTTTATATATATTGATATATTTATTTTATATTGTTATTTCAATTTGCGGCGCAATTCGATTGGAAATATAAATGCGAGAAGATATTTAAATTTTCAGGACATGTGAACACGCCTAAAGATTGTGGGCGTGTGTGTATTTTCTGTAGTTGTTGCTGCCTTGTATAAAGTTAATTTGTCCTTTGTTTGTTCATTGAATTTGTAGCATTTATGTAGTTTATTATTGGCTATTAAATTGCATAATTTTTGAGCACGCTCGTTGAGAATATTTCTCCCAATGCTGTTTTATAAATAGCTTTAAATGGGCTTTGTGGAATATATTTAAGCCACCGATGAAAGCAGATTATAAAGAAGATAAATTTGATTTATTTTTGGTACAAGCTTAAATATGTATTTCAATAAAGTCCTGTGAGAAATTGAGACTTGTTGTTTAAGCGTGAATAAAAGTTGTAACAAAATAAAATAAATGTTTTAAATATTTAAGAAGCAGTTAGTTTTTAACTTTCTCAAAGTATTTCGCCAGATTCTAAGCTATTCCATTTGGCAGAAACTTGCATTTAATGGTCACACAGTGGCTGGCATAAGTTAACGGACCGCAGGCTATCAAGCACTGTCCAGACTACAGAAAAACGGTTAATAATGAATGAAATTGAAACTTTGTTGCAACCCACTTGCCCCAAAAAAAGTTGACAGTTGTCGAAACTTTGAAATGCCAACCCAACAACAACTTGGCCCCTATTTAAATTTTGTACTCTCTTTAAGTTGTGAATTTATGAATATTTATTAGCTGTGAACTTTGTGTGCAGTTAATTGAAGCGGTTCATAAAATCCCAAAACCTGTTGCCTCATTAAACGCCAGGCCTATCGCAATAAAAGTGTATTTGGCCAGCGGGCAATGTTAATTACAATATTTTATGGCTGGCCAACAAATTGTGCACAAAACGTGACCGACCAAATTCATTAAATTCATTAAATACTACATGGAGAAAAAAAATGAGAATAAAACTTCAAGCTTAATGCGTAATTCAAACGGGAACTAAAAAACTTATTCTAAGGGGAAGAGAAAGGAAGCGAAGGGACTCGTATAATATGAAAAGTTGGCAAGCCTAAGGACTTTTACTGTGTGTGCCAAACGTATTAATGAAGTGCTAATATAAGCCATATATTTAGCTGGCTTTCCAAAATATCTTAAAGGAACAATTAGGGGGTGTGATAAGTTCTGCTGAGAGAAGCGATGCCAATTAAGCCAATTAAAATACGTTGCTTTGTGATAAGAGAAGAAACGAAATATTTTACAATATATATAATATATATAATATATATAATATTTTTTACTATTCTCTTCGGATTGTGTTCATGGCCAGAATAAAAGTTTGATACAAAAGAGGGTGAGAAAATTCTTTAAAATGCTTTCATTGTTTAGCTTGACTGGCTTTCAACTTTGTATCTATATCTTTATATTGTTAAAATTGTATTCACATTCAAATTAAACTTATACTAAAGAATTATTTTGTACTTTAGTTTGATTTGTTTTGGTTCCTTAAACTAAGCTTAGGCTTCTCGCTGCTTTTCAGTTATGATTTAAAGCATACTTTTTAGGATCACACACACTTCAGGTGTAGTCAAGTTATAAGCTCGACTTTCGTATAAAATGTACACAAAATGTTGATGTTGTTAAATGTGAAAAACTTGAACAAGGCATTTCCGTTATGTGCTCGTAATACCTGTAGTTAAGTTACATGGGCTACCCGCTATCCAAACAAAACGAAAACATTGCTGCCAGCTAAAGTTTTATTATTTTTTCTGCAAGGTCATCGCAACAAGAACAACCTGTAAGTTAAATCTCAAACATATATGTATGTATGTATATATATATATATATTTTTTTTTTTATATATGTATATCTATCTAGCTGTGGGCTGTGTGTTGGGGCACAGAAATTTTGCCCATACGCTTTTTGAAGGCGAACGCCCACGCGGCGCCATTTGCGCATCTCCTGCGCTTGTTATTCAACAGCGCCTTAAAGGCAAACCTTTTTTTTTTTTGCCCATTTAACGCAAAAAACGCACCACAAATTACCAAAAAATAAAATGTTAAAAAGATATATGTGATTTATTTTCTAAAATAAAAGGCAGTTGGGTTCAACAATTTTTGGGGATTGCCCTTTTCAACAATTGGACTGAACTGTTAATTAAATTTCCACGAAATTGACGCCGCCTGCAAAACTTTCGCTTTTCAATACAAGAACAACAACAACAACAACAGCAGCAGCAGCAGCAGCAAGCAATACACATGGATACACACACTCACACACACAGACACACAGACGTGTTGTGCCACTCACACTGAGTGTTGAAACTGTTCAGACGTCCAACACTTCCTTTTGCACCGTAACGTTTTATTACTTTTATTATTTTTAATTTTATGTTTTTATCAGCGCACAACCAACGCACTCGCAACTCCGCCACGAACTGTTCCGTTATCCTTCAGCAGAGTCCTTTAAAGTTCAAATATGTTCGTGTGTCTCGTGTCCTGCGCTTCGTGTCTTTCGTGCGCTGAGCGAACTCTCAGCTCGTTGGCAGCTCTCACGCATCCTGTCGCTGTTCTTGTTGTTGTTCTTATTTGTTATCAGTTTGATTTGATTTGGTGGCAAGAAGAAGAAGCAGCAGCAACAGCCAACAGCCAAAGTCCTCGCATAATTTGCCTTGACTTGGGCGAGGGTGTTCCTCGCTCGCAGTCTATGTGCGTGTGCTCAAGGATATATCCACGCTTTCCCCTCTACATGTGTGTGTGTGTGTGTGTGTGTTGAGAGCGCTTTGTGTGAAACTCACCACACTTGTTCCTGTTGCTGCTGCTGCGGCTCTCTGTTATTTGTTTGCTGTGCCACCTGTAGTGCTGTGTGCTGGCAAAAAGCTTAGCCACCAGAGTTGCCACCATTTTCAATGCAATGGTAGCTAACAGGTTCCTTTGTGCATTATAGTATTTATATATAAGTATATAAAAATAATATATATGATATCCCAAGCAAATCAACATCAATAAAGATATCCTTTATTTTATTAATCATTTTAGTAATTTTAATAACAACGAAAACCTAGGTTAATACTTAAAATAATACCCTTGACGATAACTCTTACTTGATTACTGCTAAATAATAGACATTTAATGATAAATATATGAAAAAAATATAAATAAAAAAAAGGGAATTTCCATACGTTCAAAAAAAAATGAAGAATAAATGTTAAATTTTTTTTATTTATAACGCGATATCTTATAAACAGTATACTGACAAGAAAACTTAATATATCTTAGAGAGGCAGATATATGTATATAGCTTATGTGATATATATATACATATATCTGTTCATATGGTTGATTTTGATTTAATTCTCAATATATCTTTAAAACTAAGAGTTAGCAAAAGCAACTTTCATAAGAATATAAAAAAAAAGTTTAATCTATAATTATGTATTAAGGATCTATATTACTTGTAGACAGTAGCTATATGTTTAGTGCTTACGCAAAATCCATTTAAAATATGACCAACTTTAAGTTGTCAAGTGCAGAGTTAATAACTGTAATAAGCTATTGTGTTGCTAAATCAACAGCAATTGAAGGCCACGTTATGCTCGGTTGGCCAAATGCATTTTAGCCGCAATTATTCAAACAACAACAACCTGTTGTCGCTTTTGTGCGACAGGAGAAAAACACCTGCCCCGCCCACCAATAACAAGTGCCGCCTGTGTTTTGTCCGTTTGTTGTATGGGCGGGATTCGTTCGTGTTGGGGTAGTTTATATAATATGCTACACTCCAAATGAACTCTTAAAAATGCCCTGACATTTCACTTGGTCACGTTGTCATTGCCAACGTTGTGTGTGTGTGTTCGTGTGTGTGTTCGTGTGTGTATTTGTTGTCCAAAGGGCATTTTAGATAAAAGCGAGCGCATTTAAGAGGGCGTGAAAACGGGGAAATGGCCAAACAGTTGACGTAATTTGCAGGTAATGTGTGGCCTGTTGCTGCTCCTGCTGCTTCCTGCGGATGTGTGCCCCGACCCCCTCCCCCCGCCCTTTTGGCCCTTTGCGACATGTTGCGCGTCGTATTGATTTATGGCCATTGATGGCATTTGAAGCCGGAGTCGATATATCGTAAATGCATCGTATCCATGGCTGGTCTGTAACATGAACCTCACTTTGTCTGGCTCGCAAAAGAACACACACACACACTTACACACTTACACACTTAAACACTCACACACGCACTCAATGAGAATCAATTTTATTTGACACGCTTTCATTATAATGAAAAATTAATTGACTGCTTGCAATGTTGCCTCGTCCTCAATGTGCTCTCTCCTCTTAATGAAGAGAGCAACCAAATTGCAATATTCAAAACAGTGTGCACACACTTTAATTATACAGTTAGGTACAGTGATAACTTTAATTATGAGAAGTTGCCTTAGGGCAAGCATCTTTTAAAGCCTTCAATTTGTCTTTGTAATAAAGTGCAGTAAATAACAAATAAATAAACAATAAGAAATTTATGGAATTTCAGCAAATATAAATATTATAAAATATAAAATAGTAATAGCATTATATATGTATGGGGTTGTAATGTAATGGGTTAAAAAATATTAAAAAAAAAAAATGCAATATTATTTATAATAAAATTACGAAAAGAAATAGAAGGCACTCATATCCTATTTTTTTTTTTCATTTTAAGCAACTGCAGGGTATCGAAAATTGTCACCTCATGCACTTTCCACACAAGCGAGTCTTCACTGTATATTGGCATTGGCATATTCCAAGTGCAAGTGAATTTTGTGCACATTTCCGTTGTGCTAAACGTGATTGAAAGCGGAAATTGCGGCATGTTCTTTCTTTTGCTTTACGTTTCGCCGCTTCCGCTTTTAACAGCCACAAAATGGTGGCTTGTCACATCCTTCGCAGCTGTTCGCCTTCGCCCGTTGGCCATGGCCAACTGCATGTTTAAGCCCGAGTGACTGGCAAATCGTGTTTTTCAATTGACATTTGATGAAATTGTATTAGTAAGCTTCCCTTCACCTCTCGTTAGAGCCCCCCTGTTTTAAGTTACCCAACTGAAACCGCTGAAGTGTTGGACAACACGCGCTGATCCAATTAATGGTGCCGAACATCAGATACACAATTTTGTAATATTCTTTTTAAATTGGATTATAAACCCTACTCGAATATTGTTTGAGCTTAGATAAAATATGAAAAATAAAAAAGGGTAAATTTGCTCAAAATAGACATTGATTAAAGTTGGAGTGAGAAGAATATATTTTAACTTAAATATATCTTTAAAGTAAAGATTTTTAAAGTCTTTCCTCTTGAAGTTTGTCGAACTTATTTAATTAAGTTTTTTAATAAATAGTAAATATATTTTATATCAATATAAACAGAGCAAAAGAGCATTAAATATTCGTTCTTAAAGTTAACCTCAATCGCAGAGCTTTTAAAAAATATTGCAAAAAAATTTAAAAATTGTGGGAAACATAAAAAAAAATGTAAATGTAAATTTTTGCATTTAATTCAATTTGAGCTGCGTTTAGGTCATGAGGCCCTCGTTGCGCAATATGGACGTCATGTCGAACTGCAGCAGGACAATCAAATAGGACGTGGCTGCACTCACGGTCTGAAAATGGAAAACCAAATAAAAAAAATATTGTCCCTATGAGCGACTATTTGGGCTTACAGAGAATATAAATGTGTAGTCCAGGGCAAAGAGTCCGATGCCATTGAATTGAAAATAGCCCTCCCAGTGCAGGAATTGCAGAGTAAAGGACTTCATTTTATTGTAGAACAAATCGTTGCTCAGCATAAACGCTGGTTTCTTCTGCATGATCTCGTGGACAATCATTGCCGATTGCTTGGAATGATTGTTGGCATTGCAGCACAGCCGCAGCACAATGTAAGCAACGATCATTGTGGTGAAGCTCTAGATGACATACAAATAGGTAACATAGTCCAAGAGGCGACTCTTGCCGCTGACTATGAAGTTCACCTTGGTCTCCAGGAATATGCCAAAAATGCTGACCACAAAACAGGCCGCCATATAGGGTACACACTGTGGCCCGAATTCACCATTGGTAATCACGCTCAGTGCGAGTATTTTGTCGTGCAGCTTAAACAAATCCGGCAAATTGGCCTCTGAGGCAATGCTAAATATATTTTGGAATAAAAAAAAATTATTTTGAATATAATATTTATTAAGTAAGCACAAAAAATAGGGCTATGGACATAATTGAGGCTACTCACTCAGTATTCTCGCCCATGATGCCATCGTTGTAATCAAAAATATCGTCGTCCTCCTCATCGCTGGTATTCAGCTCATCCTCGTCCTCTGGCTTCGACGGCACGGCCTTCTGGCGTTTCATCTCGTCGGCCAGTTTGGGATCGTTGCTAAATATGGCTTTGGTAGCGGCCGCTTTCTCTGCCGGCGTCGTCTTCCTCTCCTGTTTCTTGCCCTCGCTCTCGATGTCGAAGACGGTGAGGGGCGCGTGCCGATGGCGTGCCTCCTGGTTAATCTTCTCGAAGAGCTTATTTATTTGTTCGAACCGATTCGAAATGACAGACACATGATAGATGAACTCGCCCTGAATAATGCTGCCGGCCAGATACGGAAAACTCGAGACCATAAATGGTATTAACGCATATTCGCCAAAGGTGCTGTTAAATAAATATATATATATTAATATATGTAAATATATTTATGGATTGACTTGACTCACATATAAAGCTCCCTGGAATCGTAGTACAGGGCAAAGATGAACACGCTGAACACAAAGAGCCAGGTGAAGTGATAGGCAACGCTGTGCTTGACCGCCTGGGAGCGCATCTTGTCCAGCTCGGCCACCCGTCGGCACTTCTGTATGATCACATCGATCTCCGCCAGGCGCGTCTCGAAGTCCACAAAGAACTGTTTGCGTCGATACAAACTCATCAACGTGATGGTCACGTAGAGAAAGGCGCCCAAGTGCATAAAGAGATTGTTGCTCAGGCGACAGACGCTGTTGCAGCTATCCAAATAGGGCAGACCGAAGCGTTCGAACAGATTGATGCCCAGATAGGAGCCCAAATACAAACAGGGCACAATTAACATCATGGCATAGTCCAGCATAAAGTTCGAATTATCCTGCTGTCGATTCAAGGGTATAAGCCCAATGGCCTAAAGTCGCCCATGGAATGGGTATGGGTACAATTTATAATAATTTCAATTTCGATTTGTCATTAGCTCACCATCGATAGCCAGTTCATAACCTGTATCATGTTTGTGTCTGCGGTTGCCTCTACAAACTAACTGCCTCGCTTTGTTGCACGCTCCGCACTGAAAGTCGCCACCGAAAGTGTGTCGAGTGTGGCTTCAATTGGTGACCCAATATTTGTTTAGTTTTGTTGTCCTAATTTAAGCGCTTTCATTGAGTGGATAATGCGCATATGTTTAAGATAAATATCTTCGGAGTTGCGCGCCTCCACAAAACATGCTTTTAGCTTATTAAATGTTAGCCACAAATGCACTGAACGAAATTATAATAAGTACGTAAATGAGTACAGAATATGGAAATGTAGGATTCTCACTGAATTTGGCTATTATTTTTACATTGGAATTATATATATTTTATATTTATTATTTTTTTTTAGTTTAAATTGGAACTTGTTTTTAAATAAATAAATATAATGCAATATTATTATATATATATTATCAAAAAAATTTTTTATTTTAGATATTTCAAATGAAGAAAAATAAGTCTAAGGCTAACTACAAGAATATAAATTTTAAGCTAAGCAAAAAAAATTCTTTTCTTTTCTAATTAATATCTAATACATTATATACACCAGACAAATTTTATTCAGCTAAAGGCAATACAAAAACTCGGTTTATGTATTGTAAAAATACATATTTAAACAGTCTTCAATTAGGTTTAAATCTAAAATTAGTTAGACATTTATTAGTTTGCTAATTTTCTAACATAATTTAAGATTGAAATCACAGGCAAACTGCATTTGATTTGCCTTCTGTTTGTAAATCATTTTAGTTAAATTCTTTAACGAACACCTTTAAAAAATCTTTTGCAACTATTCGCATTGTTTTTGGCCTTCATTAGCAGGCACTTGAACAATTTACGTGCACTTGTCGGCATTCCTTTGCCTATTAGCTAATCTAATAAATTCCACATATCTGCACCGTATTTTACTTGCTAATTAAACAATTATAAGTTAGAGCCAGGCCCAAATTAACAACAACCAACTACAGCAACAACAACAACGGGGGAAACTAGAGAAAGGCGTTAACTCGACGCAGTGCTAGGAAAACCAATTAAAAGCAAAGCTCCCTTGCAGCATTAGCAGCGACACATGGATGATAAAATGCAAATTTCCCTCGAGCTGACGGATGATTCGGGCCGGCGGGACGAATCCTTAGTTTTGGGCGGGGGCAGGCTTAACAAAAGGAGTTACTTTGTGATTCGTGCAAGAAGGATGGCCAAATTGAAGGTGTTGCCTTTTGCCTCGCTTAGTTAATAATTGAGTTTGCAACTGAGGCACGCACAACACAGTAAATACGCACACACACACGCAAACACACACACACACACACACACACACACACACAAACATACGCACATGCACACGTTTGGAGCAGGCAAACAAACTGCTTTGAGGCTTATGGCTCTGCACGCGCTAAGACCGCACAAATACAAACACGTACACACACACACATGCACACACACTCTTATATAACTAACTATAATGGCACTTGGGTAACGCACACTTAGAGAAAATAAAAGAATGTCGTGAGGAAAGTGTTCTTGGAATCACTATAAGGTCAGAACTTTGATCGTTTGAATGAAACTCTCATTGCAAGAATCTTTGTTGTACTTATTTCCAAAGTAAAAATAATATAAAAGATTTATGCAATGTTTCCTTACTTAAAAGAGAGTAAAAGTGTTGTTGCATGTTGTGAATATGTTAAAAGCTAGTCACATAAAATTGTATCTTTGTTTCAGGACAAAACTAAGTACAGGGTATTTGACGGTTGTATCTGTTCGATTTTTCCAATTTTTTTTTATTCTTGATTATTGATTACTTTTAATTAATATTTATTCACAAACCAAATGTACTTGCAACTTAAGGAAGGAAGTAAATAATATTAATTTCCTTCGTACACCCAAATTTCTTTGAGTGCACACACGCACACATATTTATTTGCCTGGTTAGCCGCATCTTTGTCCATGCGAAAATTGCAAATAGATTTAACTGCCGCCTCGCCAAGTTTCTTCATCATTGGCATCTTTAAATTTTGATAAGCTCGCTCTCGCAGCATTTTCCGACTGCCGCTTGTAGTTACTGTTATTGCAATGCGGCGCCCGCTTGCAATAAACACGCCCCCAATTGTTTTTTTTTTGGTCGCTTTAGGCCAGCTGCGTTTTGGGGTAACGCTGTTGTTTTATTTGCTCCCACTGGCGGTATCAATAAAATTGCGGTCATAAAATCGCAAGCCGCAGCCACGCCCTCATTTTCATTTGAGTCCCAGGCGGCAGCGCTTTAGTCACTCAATCAAGTGGCAACCACACACATTTCCTGCCCCGCCCATTTCTCTCACACTCCCCCCGCACGCAGTAATGAGTATGTTTTCGTCGAGATTTTGCGCCTCTGATTTGCCTAAGCACTCAAAATCACAACTCAAGCAACGTTTTTCGATCGAAATTCTTAAGTTGCTTTCCCAGCAATTGCCGCAGCACTTTGATTGTAGATAGCAAATGGTTTCCTCAGAAGTTTATGGCAAATACCGCAAACCCATTACGAAACTTATCAACAAGTAAGAAATTGAGTGAATAAAAAAAGGATTACGTTTATCATCTGAAAGCTGTTGTCGTTCTTAAATGAAAAGATTAACAAATGGGTTCTTTTCTAATGGAAATAGTTGTTCAATTTATTTGTACAAATATTTTATACTCAAGTTGAGCATTAACATTTTATTTAATTTTTATAAATATATTTTTATTTACTCTTACTTAAGTATAAGCAAATGTTTAATCTTTAACATTTAGTAAAGTCTTTTGTGGTTAGATAAAACTTTCAAGCTGCTGAAAGCTCAAATTTGCATTTATAAACTTCTTCTGGTTTTTAAACTAATAGATAAAGAGAAGGTATAAAATATATTGAAGTATAGTGACATATTTTCTTTTAATCTGAACTATGCATTTTGTCTATTAGCCAAGTTAGCGCTTGTCTAGTCGTTTTTTGGCCTTTGCCCGCAGAGCAGCTGCTGTTGGCCAACTTTTTGACAGTTAGTTGTGACTGTAGTTGTTACCAAAGACTTTCAAGAGCTGCTTAGGCACGTAGTCATGAGTTGGAAAACCCCTTAAAGGCTCAGAGTGAAACTCGATGCGTAGACTTGACTTGGCCAACATAATTGTCTGTGGCGTTTTGTTGTGAAAGCCACTGATAAAGGACTTCTTTGTGCGCACTTGTCGCAGCCACGTGTCCTGCTCGAGAGAGCCGCACGAACTGAGCATTGAGCATTGGAGCGTCGCCGCTTTTCCTTTGCGAGCTTTTCACCACACACACACACACACACACATATGTTTTTTTCTATTTTGGCAAACAAAGCAAAGTTTGTTGTTGGCAGCCAGTTTTGGAATGCAACTCACAATTTGACCAAATGTCAAATGCCAAGGATAGTTAAACGCATGGATGCAGCTGCTGCGGGCAGAGAAGCCAATGGGGGAGAAGCCAATAATATGTGTATTATCTTTAGCTCGATTCAGTTTTCTATTGCAAATTAAATTTTATTTAAATTTCAGCTTTAGGCTTTAGTAATCAAATGACAGAAATATGTACACGGAGCTTTTTTTTTGTTTAAACCAATAATTGTACTCCTTTTATATATATAGTATGTACATATATATCATTTTATTCATAATTAAATGAAAATATTTAAAATATTTTTATTTTTATTAAACTAAAGCATTGTTAATTGAATCGAATTTATTAAATTGTACGCTTTTTAAGTGTACGGAATAATAGCGAAGACTCACTTAAATAAAATTCGTGTCATGCAAGCGAAAACACCAAGAAGGATCACTGGATCGTGCAAAATAGGCGACAGGATCCAGAAGATAGCTAAAAAATTTTATAATTTTTTTTTATTATTTCTGTTGATTAAGCTACCCCGTTAGATAACAGTAAGATAAATATCTTAATAAAATATTATAAAAAAAAAAACAAAACAAAAAGAATTGACTAAAGTATCGGCTTAGCCAAGACACAAACCCAACAAATCGAATTCTGTTTGCGCGCACAAAAGTATGCTATGATTTTTTGGCTGCATGCGCAAAAAAATCACAAACACAATGAAAGATCAAACGATCGATGGTTTTGATTGGATGCGTGTGCGATTTAAACATAGCAAACGAAGTGGAAGAAGAAGAAGAACAACAACAGCTCGTGGCATTGTTTTTGGATGGGCTGTGTGTGCGGCGTAGTCGCTGGCTAAGCGCTTAGCGCAGCGGACGTCGTCATTGTTCAAATCGAATTCGCTAAGAATTTCACATTGTCGTATTTAAAGTGTTCAAGTGCGTGTGTTCGTGTCTGTTTGTCTGTTCGCATTATGTCAGTGCATCACATTGACAGCAAACAGGACACAAAGGAAGTCGGATTGCTGTTGCCAGCGGCGCCGTTGCAAAAGATTTTCATTGATGATTTAACTGTGACGCGTTCGCTTTCGCAGCGACGACGTTTCTGGCGTGTGCCCTGGTTCCTCCTCCTGATGAGCTGTGTGCAGGTAGTCGCTGCACCTGCGTCAATGTGCAATATGTGGCGTATGCTTAATATCTGTGTCTGCTCGAGTGTGTTTTTTAAAGTGTTTTCATGTTGCTCAACTTAAAGTAGAATTCGTATGTTTTTATTTACATTTTTAGAGACTTCCTGGTCTGTTCCAAACAATAAAAAAAACAATTAAAGTTCTTTGAAAGGGCATTCACTGTTCGGCATACACAATGATAATGATTTTCATTTCATTTCTACAAGTTCTAGAGCCACTTGCGGTTAATAATTACTTTCACTTTTGTTTATAAATATTTCACTCACAACTTGCTCTCTGCCGTGGAACATTTTCAAGTATATATTTTTAGCATACGAAATTTGTTTGGATTTGTGAATTTTGTAGATAGAATATATACATATATATATATATATTTCGATATATATTTATATTTCGACAGCTTATCAGGTGTGTGTGTATTTTTATCTAGGTTCAACAGAAGCAAATCGATTCATTAATACCTTGTTATTAATTCTGTGTGGTTAATGACGTCGCTGGACTTTTAATCAGCGATTTTGCAACTTTGTTGTGAATCATTTTCACTAGAATTTATTGGATGCGCGCGTATTTATAAAAGAATACTTATGTATTTATAAATTAAATTGCATTTGCGGTAAACTGACTTTGTGACGGATTCAACGTGTGTTATTTAATGTCGCATTAGATGGGAATTTAAATTAAACACATTTCAAGGGCACAGATAACAGATCTATTTTAAGATTTGCTAGAAGTTCTCGGTTTTTAATGCTGATTAAACTTTTAGTTTTTTGTTTATATATTTACATTTTTTTAATTTTATTATGAATTTATATGTGTTTAAATTATTATTTTTGAATTTTTAAAATATACTTTTAATATTATTGATTTAATCACAGATAAAGTAGGAAGTATTAAAAATAATTTGTTTAATTAATAATCAGTATGACTAGAATTCTTAAATAATATTGTGATTAATATAAAGTTATATACAGGAAATTTGTTTAGTTTAGATAACAAATAGTTCGGAATAGAAATTGAAGATTAAAGTCGTTAAAAAGTATTCACAAATAACTTGTTGCCTTTCGAGTGATTGTGACGAATGTTTCGACTCATTGGACATGGTCCATTTTTTTAAGGGTGCTGCTGCTGCCGATGGAGTTGTCTTATGGCAAGTGTTGTGGTTGCACCCACGAGAAGACACTCAAGTGCTTCCCAGTGCAATGCGACCCATTTGACATATTTGCAATGCTTGCTGATTACGCTTGGATATGCCGCTTGGATCGCTGTTAATTGTTTGGGCCCAGCTCAGCCCAGCCCAGCCTAGGCGATACTTATTACACAATCGCCAACTTCGACTCAATTCCAATCACAATCACAATCACAAACGCCATGGCTCGCGTTTTATTGCCATTTTAGTCATTGCTGTTAAATGTTGCAACTGGCATTTGTCATATTTGGTGTGATGCATGTTGCACAGATTTGGCGTTGTTGTTTTTTTTATAAGGCTTTGCTGTTGTTGCTGCATTAACTGCTGCTGCTGCTGATGCTGCTGTTGTTGTTGTTATTGTTGTCATGTCATGCGGCTTCTTGGCACTCACACTTGGCCGATGAGCGAAAGTGACAGATGGCTTGACATAATTTTTTTTTTTGTTGCTACCTATTCTCATTTTGATCGATAACACTGTGCAGCAAAGCGCACAAAGAACCTAAGTTATTAGGGTGAAAAGTGTTGAGATAAGTGTAGATAAATGTTGGGCACAAACTTTTGCATTTTATGCAGCAAATAAAGTTGGATTTTTTATTTTGGCAAATTCTATTTCAAATAAAGTTTAATTTGAATAACATTAAAAGTCAGCTAAGCACTTTTATGTTTCTATGAAAAAACTGAAAATTATATATATGTTATGCGAGTTAAGAAATGTTTTTAATAACCTTAACAAATCACATAGTTTCTTCTATCAAAAGTACAAATAAATACTTAGTATATACTCAATATTATTCACGGTCGGTGCCCCATAATTATTGCTAATATGGTTCTCAACGTTGTTTATATATATATATATATATACCATCAAATGAAATCGGGCATACCTATCATAAAAATTTGTATGAATCACTTTTCGATTCATTGATTAAATAAAAAATAAGCAAGTAAAAGTTGTTCAAACTGAAACCCTCACTGTAATTTTGGGGCTTTAATCTAGGGGTTAGCTATTTGCGTCATAGAAATGTGTTAAAAATTCAGGAATAATCGGCAATTGTTAAAAGCTAATAGCATTTGTAGATAAATAAATAATAATAATAATAAATAATAATAATAAATCACTTCAATTCCTTAGTAATGAAAAACATTACTATAGGCAATCGATAAGAGCTGCAAAGAATTTCCTGAATAATAATGCTCAAAAATGTTGTACGAAAGAATTCTATATATTTTTTTTTGCCACGCTCCCAGTGGACATAGTCCAAAAAATTAATTATTTCAAGAGTCTAGCTTCGATTGTGATAAAAATAAATATGAAAAATAAAACAAACAGTAAAAATCAGCTAATTGAGCAACTATGTAGGGCAGTGTTGAGCGCATACGTCACTTGTGTGTAGCACAGTGTAATTGGTGTCTAACGTTTAAGGTCATTTATTGTCGCTTCCCCACATAGATCGCGCTGCGTCCGATTGTCAACAACTGCATGCAACGGCGCCTCATCTACCAGCCGGAGCTGGGGCACGAATATTGGCGCTTCTTTACGTATATGCTGCTCCACGCGGACGCCTGGCATCTGTGGATCAACATAAATCTGCAGGTGGGTTAATCCACCCAAAAAAATCCCGCTGGCTGTGCAAACGTTTTAAATTTGTTTACGCTTTTCTTCTTTGTTAGTGTTTCATTGGCGTCTGGCTGGAACTGGAGCAGGGTCATTGGCGTGTGGGCGTGGTCTATATTGGGGGCGGCATTTGCGGGGCGCTGGCGAATGCGTGGCTGCAGCCGCAGATCTCGTTGCTGGGCGCATCGGCGGGCGTTTATGCCTTGTTGTGCAGTCATGTGCCGCACCTGGTTTTGGTCAGTCAACTGTGGCTAAATCGAATGCAACCGCAATTTTATTATTTTTCGATATACCCTGTAACCATGACCAGAGCATCAAATGGGGCATTTATAGTGCAATTGAGTGTAAATAAATATAAAAAAATAGGCACAACTCAATTGAATTCATAGATCGATAACTATCGCTTACTTTAGTTAACTATTTAATGGAGCTTGTGAAAGGTAGGAAAGCTTCTATTAATTTGTCTGTTTGTCTGCATAAATATAATATATATATATAGAATATTTTATTTAAGCATTAATTGTAGCTAGGAAAGTTTATTAAGTCTGTCTTCTGTCTGCACAAAATACTTTATGGTATGTAGATTTTTGTCTAGTAAACAATTATTTATTTTTTTTATTTATTTTTTAAATACATATTTAGCAATTATAAATATACGAAAACCTATTTTGCAGTACTTAAAAATGTATCTATCAAGCACAAGCCTGGTTACAGGGTAGTTGTTAGTCCTGCACTTTTGCTTTGATTTACTTTCTGTTTTTTTCTTTATAATTTATTGAAATTTTATGGTTTTATTTTTTGTAGAACTTTTCACAATTGTCGTACCGCTATTTGCGCATCGTCGCCTTGTTGATTCTGTTCGCCAGCAACGTGGCTTATACGACTTATCACTTTTGCGTCAATCACAATCTCAATCCGCGCATCAGCCTGGAGGCGCATCTGGGCGGGGGCGTGGCCGGGCTGCTGGGCGGCTTTCTCATCTTTAGTCGACACAAGCCTTAGCCTTAAACTAGTTTAGTTGTTAGTTTTAACATTTGTAATTCCAACTGAACACAATTTGTTTTCATGTTTTTTTTTTTTTGGTAGTTCACAAATTGAATTGAATTATGGTCAAGCAATTGATTTCGACGCGTTCGTTCTTTAAGGGCATGCATAATTTGCTGTTTGAATAAACATTTGCTTGTCATTTTTTTTTACACACTCTGGCTTTGTTTTTTATAGACCCTATGCTTTCTATGGTTGGCATTAAATGGGCTTGTCGCTCAGTCACCTTTAAAATTCTCGCAATTTTCTAATGTGATTTTTACGTTGGGTCATTAAATATTTATGTAAGCATAACTTAATTGGATGAATGCAATTAGTTTTTGTATTTATATTGCATTTTTTTTAGTAGGCTTTGACTAATTACTATTTAATAGGTATTTATAATCATTTTCATTGGAATTCTTTAGATGTAATAGGAATTATTAATACAGTTAACTTCCGCTGAGATATACGGATTTGTGGTTTTTCATTTATCGCAGATGCAATTACTAAGTAATATATTTTATAACATATATTAAATACGGTCCATAAATAAATATGGATTAATCATTATAAATCTCTGCCAAACTAAGGATAGAAATAAGTTGAATTAAAAAATAGTTGTAGAAAATCTAGGAAAGAAATTGCATTCAATAAAAAAAGACTCAGCTTTTAGTTATGTTTAGCATTTAAGTTTATTATTCTTGCATAGAAAAGTATATATAAATAATTATATATATATTTGCTTAATTTATAAGTATTTATATTAAAATGTGCGCTGAATAAAATTCTATTTAAAATGCATTGAAGTTAGTTCAAGTTTGGTTACATTTATGTCTATAATACAACTTAAGAGTAAGTGGAGAACTCAAAACTACAGCTAACTAAGATCCTTTGCGATTGGGCGACGAGAATACAATTAAAAACTAAATGTTAAATGCATAAGTTAAGAGCTAAATAAAATGCCGACACATTCACACACTCACACACAGACACACACACGAACGCACGCACACAGACACACGAAATGGGATTGTTTTGGGTGGTTGCTTAAATTAACAGTCTAATGGGCCGCACTTGACGCCCACCTCGGTGCATTTGCATTCCAGGCATTGATTGGATAATTCGACTATAATGCGGCCAACGCGATACATGCGGCCATAAATGTTGCAGCCAGCTAATTTTAAAATGCCCGCGGGGTCCATCAGCCCATCTCCAGCACCACCCAAAACATTTGCATCAGCTGCTGCTGCTGCTGCTGGTGGTGTTGCTGCTGTTGTTGTTGTTGTGCTGCTGCTGCTGCTGCTAGACGCGTGCTGATAATGATGAAATTGTTGCAACTGTTGCAACTGTTGCTGCTGCTGCTTTTGTTGTTGGTGATGTGGTCTCACCTCATAGCTGGCATCCATAAAGGGCAATTTGTCGAACGGTGACATTAAAAATGGATGAATTGTGCTGCTGGCAACTGTTGCTGCTGCTGTTGTTGCTGCCTCTGTTGTTGTTGTGCTTATTGTAGTAGTTGTTGTTGTTGTTGTCGCACTTGTTGCTGTCGTGTTTTTGGTTTTTGCGCTTGTCTGCGCTGCGGTGGCCATCGAGTTGTTTCTGTTATTGTTGTTGTTGTTGTTGCTGTTGCTGTTGTTGCTGGCGGGTGTTCGACGCGTGCCCGCTTGACCTTTGTATCTGGCGGGCTTTGTTGTTGCTGCCGCTGGCTGCTGTTGGTTGCGTCTGTTGCCGTTTGGCGGCTTTGGCTTCGTTTTATTGCCCTTTTTGTGGGCACGTATCGCTGTGGGCGTGGCCAGTGGTCGCGATGTGGTTGTCGTTGTCGTCATTCGTGTGGTTGCCGCCATGCTGGGCAGTGTTTTAAAGGGCGGCACTGTGCTGCTGCTGCCCAAGCTTGGCAGATTCATGCCCAGCAGCTCGTCCAGCAGTTCATCCAGTTTAATGATTTCATTTTTGTCTATCTGTGGTGTTTGTTTTGTTGTGGTCGATGTTGTTGTTGTTGTTGTTGATGGTGTTGTTGTTGATGGTGTTGTTGTTGTCGTTGTTGTCGTTGCAGCTGTTGTTGCTGTGGTTGCTGCTGCTTTCAAGCCGGAAGAGCTGCTTACACTGTAGGTGACACTCTCGACATGTTGCAGCTGTTGGGCCGGCCTCGTCTTCTGCTTGTCCACGATGAGTGTGTCAAGATCGGGCGGCCTTTCCGTGTGTATAACGTCTTTAAAGGGATCTGGCGTTGTGATCTCTGCAGAAGAGCAGGAAAAATAATTAAGTTAAAAGACATAAAAGGCTAAAAGTGTGCATAGAAAATAATTGTGATAAATAAAGAGATCTTTGAATTTGTTTAGTTTGTTGTAAAAGCAGTCAAATATGCTTTAAGCTGTTGTTTGTTAAGTTAAGGCAAGTTTATCTAACAATTTATCAGTATTTATAGACATATAGAAAAGAAACTAATTAATATATTATCTCAGTTTGGTTTTATGTTGATCATCAATCATTTTTATATCAATCAATCAATCAATCAATAAGATATATATGTATATTAAGATCTACAGCTGGACAGAAAGCTGTGCTGAATTCATTTAGTCTAATTTAGCTAAGATTAACTATTTTTGGCAAGTTGATTATCAATCCTTTAGCCATCAATCAGTCAATCAATCAGTAAGTATATACACATAAAGAGCTAGATCTATATAGAATGCTATCTTAACTGGATAAAGTATATCTATGTCTTTAAGTTTAGTTGATTTTGGTTGATTTTTTAACTAATCTCTGCTTAAAGATTATATTTGTACACTCAACTTAAGATCGCTTAACTCACCGATTGATGATGTATCGTTCTCGGCCCTCTCCGTGGTGATGTCGATTATGTGCTGAGTGACATGATAGTTATCACCGAGCAGGACATTCGATGTGACGTGTTCCTGGAGCACTTCGCCATCGATTACCAGCGGTTCCTTGGGCATGAAACCACCTTCCGTTTCGGTGGGTGGTGAGAAACCACTGTGCACAGGTGGTTGCTGCACCGCCTGCTCCTTGAAATCGTATTTGACATAGTTGGCGGTGCCCTCGAACTGACCGCCCATGTGCACCACAGGCTCGGGCGGTGCCTCAGCGGTTGGCACCACCACATTAAACTGGTACTTGTAGGCGGCCTGATCGTTGTTGTGGTTGTTGTTGTTGTGGTTGTTATTCTGGTTGTTGTTGTAGTTCTTTTGTTGTTGCACATCGTAGTCAATGTCCATTTTATCGGCAGCCACCTGTGCGGTGAGCAGACCTATCGGCTGCTGATAGTAACCGTGGCCGTTGAAATTGTCCGCTGGTGGTTGCAACTTGGCTGCTGTATCCACCGCATCCGTGGGCAGGAAGGGTATGATCTTCAGGTTGGGCAAACTGGGCGGCAAAGTGGGCGTATCGTCCGAAGGTTCCGCTTCCAAAATGCTTAGATTTGTGTTGATGATCAGCGGTTTGGTGGTGCTGGTGGTGCTGGCAACATGCGGTGGTTGCTTGGGCTTGTAAGTGGGCTTAAGGGTGGCTCTTTTGGTGGTTGTGGTGGGTTTCGCTGTGGTTGTTGTTGTTGTGGTTGTGGTGGTGCTTGTTGTTGTTATTTTGGGTGTGGTGCGTCTGGTGGTTTTAGGTCTGGGCTTAGTGGTTGTAGTTGTGGTTCGTGGCGTGGTTGTTGTTGTCAGTGGTTTCCTAGTTGTGCTGGTGGTTGTAACCATTGTCCTTGGCGTAGTGGTGGATGTGGTGCTGGTGGTGCTAGGCATTGTTCTATAGGTCACTGGCTGGCCATATTTACTGGTCACAACGACCATGGGCGGTGTAACGGTCAGATTGGCCAGCTTGGAATTGATGCGCGTGTGTTGCGGTTTTTTGCTTGGCAGCGGACGGAACATGGGTGGTGCATGTGCCACAATGGGCGGCCTGGTGGTGCTGGTCGTTGTTGTCGTGCTTGTTGTTGTTGTTGTTGTCGTTGTGGTGGCATTGCCGTCCAGCATTTCGGAGAGTCCATCGAGCAGCACATTGAACAGATCAGTTGGCTGCGCTGTGGTGCTGCTCGGTGGTGCCTTGGGCCTGGTCCAGCTGGCCGCATTGGCCATGGCGATTTGCTGTGCTTCGGCTGGCAGCTCGCCCACTGCAATCTCGCCGTCCTCCAAACGATCATCGAAGTCGTCCGCAATGCGCTCGATGCTGTGCGAAGTGGTGCTCGATGTGGTTGGCTCCGGCTCCGGCTCGGCCAGAGCTGGGTGGGATTCCGTGACCGCCAGTGCGGGCTCCTCCTCGTCCGGTCCGAGCAGCATGTCCATCCAGGACAGCGGCTTCTTGACCGTGGTTGACTCGGGCTCTGTGCTGGGACCTAGTAGTAAATCCAGAAAGCTCAGCTCGGTGGTGCTGCTCACACCACTCAACTCCTCGGCGCTGGCTGTGGGCGTGGCTGGCGTGGTGCTGGGCAAGGCGACCAGATCCATATTGCTGGCCAGCATTTGATTGTTGTTGCCGTCAATGAACTCGAGACCCTCGCGCAGCGTATCAAAAATGCTTTTCTCGCTGCTCGCCTGCAGCGCATCGATGCCGCCGGCGACGGGCGACTCGGTGGGATGCCGATCTAGGGGATAGTGCTCGGCCATGGCATTCTGGGGCATCAGGGCGGCGGCTGCGGCCGCCTCCGCCTCCTGCTCCTCCTTGCCGAAGAGCAGATTGTACAGATTGAACTGGCGCGAGCTCTGCGAGCGACGATAGTCGCGCTGGCTCCCGCAATCGTAGCTCGATGGACAGCACTGGCCCTTGGGCACCACGGGAATGCAGTTCTTCAGCGCCGGCGCACACTTCTTGGGCGCACAGCGTCGCGTGCCGCGTATGCAGAAACAAATGTCGCACGGCCTGTCCGCATCGGAGCGCATCTTTTGGCCCTCCGCGTAGAACTGGGCGCCCACCGTGCAGCCGCGATTGCGTTGGAGGCGCTGCGACATGCGTTGGAAATGCTTGTTCGAGTTCTTGCGGTAGCGCACTTCCTGGCTGGACTTGCCCGACGTCTTGCTGCTGCAGTCGTAGCGCACCGGGCAACAAGTTGAGTCCACGAAGATCGGCTTACAGCCCTCCACGGGCAGCATGCACTTCGGCTTGACGCACTTCTCGGTGCCGCCTGGCAAAGAGAAATGGAAAGCCAATTAGATGATTGTATATGTAATATTGTTCCCAATAATTGTTAACACTTTGCAGAAGCTGATTCATTTACTTTCCAAACCACATTCAAACATAGTTCCACATTGTTTAGCTGCTCTCACATACTGTTCTCACAAATTGCGCTCACATCTTGTTCTCACAAACTGTTCCCACACACTGTTCTTACATATATTGCTCTCACATAGTTTTCTCACATACTGTTCTCACAGTCTGTTCTCAAAAACTGTTCTCAAAAACTGTTCTCAAAAACTGTTCTCAAAAACTGTTCTCACATAATGTTCCCACTTACTGTACTCACATTTAATCTATACAAAATATTCTGAAACTGTTCTCACACACTGCTCTCAAAGACTGTTCCCACCTACTGTTTTCATAAACTGTTCTCAAGCACTTATCCCTCTATTCTTACATACTGCTCTCACATATTCTGATGGATGTTTTACAATCTCTCCTTACCAAATTATGTCTTATATTGGTTTCATATACTGTTCTCACTTTCCACTTACCAATGCAGTAGCAATAGCTGCACAGATTCGACGAGGACATGGCCGATCCCGACTTGTACACAGTTCCATTCTTCACACAAACTGCAAAGCAAATAAGCGAAATGAAATCCAAAGTCTTTAGGTTCAATCTTTGTGTGTGCTCACCAAAGAGATCCACGTCGGAGTCATCGGAGCGCCTTTGGAGCATATTGTCGTTGACCACGCGGTCGATGGACTCGCGTTCGTAGTGATCCAGATAGGCGATGATGCGTCGCTTGGTGGGTATCTTGTAGAAGGCATCGAGCCGGGCACACGACAGGTAGGGACAACAGGTGTTCTTCTTCTGGACGACGACACAGCCGCGTGGCGGCGGCATCGGCATCTCGGGGCAGACCTTGAGGCGACAGACGAGTGTTTTCCGATTGCACTGACAGTTGAGGCACTTCTCCATGCTGGGCACCACCGATTTGTCCGCATACCAAGTGCCATTGTGATGACAGCCTAGATAGAGAGAGAGAGAGGGAGATAGAGAAGGAGCGAGGACGAAAAGGGGGTTTTTTTAATATGCTCGTGATTTATTCACACAATAAGAACACACAAAAATTGGAGGATTATCAGTTTGGACTGGCCAACTGATTCATGCAGTAGCGATGCCACAGCTTCTGCGGATCGGCATAGTAGGAGGGAAACGCGGCGCCTGATTTCAGCATCTCTGGCGAGGCGCCGTAGCGATAAAGTTTTTTGCCATGCAATTTATTATTGGACAGCGCTGACTTTTCCTGCACCAGCAGCTGATTGTCCCTGGCCTCATTCGAGCACATTTGTGGTGGCGCCTCAGTTAGCGGCTGCGATGGCTGCTGCGTCCAGTCGCCGATCAGCAGCGGCTGCTGCTGCAGCTCATAGGGTTGGACATGATTGCCCTGCGGACTGGTGACCACGATGAAGGCCTGTGCCGGCGCCATAGATGGCATGTTTAGGACACTGGTTGCCATCGTGCTGGGCACTATGCTCTGTTGTGGTATGGGCAAATAGACGGTTGTCTGGTAGGGCATCTGCTCCTGGCCCAGCTGTATATTGTACTTTTGTGCCCACATCTCAAATCAGCGACGTTGCAATTATTTTTCTTCTTAAACTACAACGTTTTTTCTGATTGTTTGTTTTCAAGCTTTTTTAATTGACGTCGTCAACTGTTCGGTGTTGTAAATAGTTTTGAAGTTTGTTTTTCGATTTCTATTTGATATACGCTAAGCTAACTTGAGCTTAAATATTCACTTTTCAAGAACTGTTCTCATTGGGAGTGTGTAATAGAAGATAGGATCCCAATATATGAAGATTTCATTGGTTTCGTAATTTTTTGAAAGCTCATAATTCGCGCAAATAAAGTCGGATCTGGATAATTTATACATTTTGTGACTCGTGAGAGTCCAGGGAACTATTCGCAAATAGAATTTTTTAAATTTTATATTTTGACAATTTTTTGAAAATTTTGTGAGGTAACCCCTTGTGATTTTTGACAAAAATTTATGTATTCATTTTTTGATGCCAATCGATCGTCCTAGTCTTAACGATTTCAGAATGGTATAACATTTAAAAATCGGACGTCTTTACCAAAAGATATGACGAGAATATCAGTTCAATAACACTTAAAATGATAATTAAAAATGGGATTTCTATATATCTTTGTGAGAGATCGGGTTATGTTTGTCTATCTATATAAACAGAAATGTTGATCTAAGATGCTTTAACAGATTGATACTCAATATATCGTATATGATAAATACTATTCTAAATCAACAAATATCACTTTCCAAACTAAGCTTGTATATTTAAATTTTTAACACTTAAAAACTTGTTTTTATATATTTTAAATAAGTAATATTTTTTTTTAATTGCTTACAGATTTAAAATGCCAACTTTTCTGCAAGAATCGAAGTCGCAATATTTAATTTAGGTAAGTAAATCTTAAGCCTTTAACCACTTTATATATTAAAGTAACGTATCTGATAAATTTTATTCTTAATGTTTAAAGTTATAAATTGAATCGGATTTCTGTTTGTCAACTTCGAGCTGAGCTTTTGATAAGACTACAAAATATGAACAGTTAACATTAGCTCATAATTTTTCTCCTTTGAGACAAGCGTCGCCCTTCCTCCTCTTTTGGAGTTTTTTCACGCATGTTACCATTGTTTTTTTTGTTTTTTTTTTTGTTTTTTGTTGGCTCGTAACTCACCTGTATTCTGCGTGATAAATGCATCCAACTGTGCGGGCAATACAGAAATTAATGCCATCGATAATATGCTGACTAAGCGCAGCGTCATCTTCGTTTCTCCGCTTCCTCGGGCCGTTGCACGCATGAATAATGCAAAGTCAACCCCAACTCCCGATTCCAACTTCCAACTGTGACTCCAACTTCAACTCCAACTTCGAGTCTGAGTCTGAGTCTGATTGGGAGTGCGGGCTCTCGACAACTAGTCTAGTGTCCAAGTCCAGGCTCGGCTCGGGTCGTGTCTAATGCGTGAAATGTGTGTCACGCAGCGGCAACTTTCCAATGACGAGCGAATCGAAGCTTCTGCCGGCTGCGACTGTTGGCCAGCGCATGCTCAACGCGTTTATACCGAATTTAAGCCCAATGGAATTGCCCGCACATTTGTCGCCGTTGCCGTTCAAAGCACTTAGCAAATGATACAGGTCGTTGTCGTTGTTGTTATCGTTGTTGTTGTTGTTGTTATTGTTGTTGTTGCCAAAGTTCTGCCACACTTTTAATGAAGCATTTACAAAAGAAATTTGTTGTCGCCGTTTATTGTTAGCTGTAAGAGAAACAAACGAAAAAAAAATATAATATTGTTAGAGAGTGTGGGCTTTTAGCCCGGTTAAAGTCAGGTGAGTGACTGCCTTTAATGGCTACTGTGCACTGTGCAAAATTATGCTATTATAAAAAGCATAAAAAGAAACCCCAAAATTTGCTTAGTTTTTAGATAAATTATTTATATTTGAATAAATAACTGTTTCCTTATTTTAAAGAATTTTATTTAATTTGTTTACTTTTGTGCACTGTACGAAATTAGGGTTTATATAACAAAAATATTTATATTTAAAGTATTTATTTTTAATTTATTATTTTATTTTTATTATTATGTTTTTTTTTCATAACCTTTTTCTAATACAATTTAAAATTGCATTTAATTTAACAACCAAATTTTGTACAGTGTAACGCAATGACTGGGCAGCTGTAAATCATGTAATTTGGCCAAAAACAACGCACGCTTTTTAATTTTCACTATATGCCAGTTTCTTGAACTGAAATAATCATCTGCTTTATCTAGAAATTCAATAGAAATTTCAACTGTTGCGTACTTTTTAATTTATTTATTTATGCGTTTGTTTTCTCTAAAGCAAATTTCGTTTGTGCTTTTTTTTTATATACCTATGTAAAATACTTGAGCGTAACAAGTTGTGTGGCATATGATTAAAGAGTGTGATAATATTTATGCTTTTTTAAATTCCCAGTTGAAATTGTAGCCTATTTTTAGTATGCCGTCATTTCCTTTCCATTTACACTTGATGCACTGATGCACCTCAAATTCTAGTTAGTGCACTTCAACTAATTGCAATATTTCGCACAATTTAATGAGCTTGTTTACATTTGGTTTGTGTTTACACTTGGCCACAGCAGATTATAAACAAAGTGCGGCCGAGAGCGACAGAAATAGGGCAGAGAATTATGGTGTAGAGGAAACAGCCTATTAATTAAAATCCAGACACGAAACGCGTCTATAAATAATATCAATCAACCAAAAATAAAACGAGAGAAGAGTGCAGCAAAACAGAAACTGGTAACCAGAATCAAAATAAAAATCAGCACAGCTTCAAGAACTCAGACTTGGACATGTCGCGGTTGCATGTGAAAGAAACTCTAGCAAATAGGAAAAAACAAACGTGAAAATCAAATAGAAACACAGCGAATGGCGGTCATTGCCAGTGAAAGAGCCAAAACTGAAGCCAAATAGCGACTTGGCCAGAACGCAACTTGGCCACGTTTGGTGCATGCAACACGGCTTGAATCCACTTTCATTAAGAACGTGATTAGCCGAGCAGCTCGACAAACTTGCATGCAAATGCAGAACATGCCACAAGGAACAAAGTTGCAGCCTTTTCTCTTTACCTATACGAATCTTGAATACTCTAACTAAACTAATTTTTACTAAATGTTAAATAGTTACTATTATATATTCATTCTATTAAATTAAATGGGCAGAGATTGTAAATGTGAAAAGAAATAAGATTGTCAAGTAAAAATTAACTTGACTAAATTAAATGACCAGAAAACAAGAATAAGTTCTTAAAATTTAAATTTAAAAATCAAATGCAAATAAATAAGCGAGATGTTTTGGATATAAAGTGTGAATATAAATTATATATAAATATATACTTTATACATATTATATACACATACTTTTTGCCATTTATCTTCTATAAAGAGAGTATTTTTGTTAACATTTAAATAATGTTAAAAATATATTGCAAATATCCATATTTTTAAATAGTAAAATGTTCTTCATGCTTTTAATATATTTACCAGTATTTAAATACATAATTTATAGTTTCTTGGGTAGTTAAAAAATCAACTAAAAATTTAGCTTTTCCCTACACAAAAAACTTGAATCCTTGAGTGACAAGCTACCTAAGAAGTTCATCATGTCCATTGTGCTTTGAAGCAAGTGCGACATGATCAAGAAGTGGGCTTAATTGGAGCTCCCATGGCCTGCACAGGCAAACGTATTAAAAACTTGGCTGCTTTGGTTTGTTCTCATGACAAGTTTTAATCAAGCTATTATCTTAATGTCAAGCCACAGTTCGAGCTGGGGCGAAACTTTCACGCTAACAGACTAGAAAAGCAAGAAAAATAAAATTAAAATAACAAAAAAAAAAAAAAAATTAAATAAAATACATAAAATAAAAGAAGCAACGAATAAGTTTCAGTTTCACACAATAAATCACTGCAGTTGACTTTTGGGGTCTGTTAATTGAATTCACTTGGGGCTCATTTGAATGCCAACAGCGCGTACTTGGCCATGAAAAGAAAGACAACAACAAAAATGAAACATAAATAAAAGTTAGTTGCGCTCTTAGCCACGCTCTTCAGCTTAAGCTTAAGAGTTGTTGCTCAGGGCGAACACTTAACTTAATTTGGCACTTTCTTTGCTGCTGAAAAGCTACTGAAAACCCCGGGAAACTTTAATTATAGCTTAAGCTTTAACTTGCGACACATACATATATCATAAAGAAAGACAGATAAAAAAGAATTGTGTTGATTTGACGCACAATTTAAAAGGTGTATTCAGAACGTGTGTGTGAAAAGCGCATAAATAAATTACAGTTATTACCGGCAAAGCTCAAAATCAAAGCCACATCCAAAGAAAGCTGAGGCTGTGGGAGCAATTGTCTTTGTCTTTGTCTTTGTCTTTGTCTTTGTCGAGTGTGTCCAAGAACTCGACTCCAACTCGTGCTAACGGGGCCAACAATTACGCCCCAACAACATAATTTTTGTCAAAAGCCACACTGAGAGAAATGCCAGACAAATTAATAAAGCAATTAAGTTTGATTATGTTTGCCAAGGCGAAAGTCGCAAATTAAACGAACCAACTTTGGCTTATTAGTTGAGGAAATTGTGGAGCTAAGCTCACAATTTAGGCAACCCAGTTCGAACGTAGTTAAGATTTTGCCAAAGATTTTAGAGGGAGAGAGCTTTAAAAGTGTGCTTTAATTATCGACTAGAGAAATAAAAAGTTCGGTTTTAATTATTGCTTTGTTAGAGTTCTTTTCAAGTCAATAACTAACAAAAGCAAATGTTTTTTTAAAGTAATTTAAAGATTGTTGAAAACTTTCAGATGAAGATAGGATCAGCTTCCCTTTATAATTATCTATTTTGTAAAGTAAACTTTTTATAATAAGCATTTAGGGAGATAACAAGCAGAAATAAGATAATTGTAAAATAAATAATTATAGTTCCTTTTAAGAAAAAAGGTCAGTTTTAAGTTGAACAAAAAGCAGAAAAGATGCTTTTAAAGCACATTAAATAAGCTATAAATTATAAAGCTTCATATTAGCTAAAGCTGAACTGTGTTGATAGCTTTGTATCTTTGTTAAGCGAAAGCTCATTAAAGCTTTTAAAGCGCTTTCATTTAATGTTAAACCAAACAATTGTTTGTTGTGGGCATATTTATCTGCAGTCAAGGTTTGAGCTTAATTTATACATATTTTTAAAGCTGATTATTGTACTAGCTTTCGGTTAGATTTTATCTGAAAGCTCAACAAGAGAACAGAAGCAACATAAAAGCTTTTAGCTAACAGCTGCCCAACTGATCTTTAATGCTTCTTAAAGTAAACTAATGAGCTTTGAAAGCACATTAAAGCTTTAACTCACACGCTTTAGACAATAAACTTTTATAGCCGTATTGTGCTATGGAAATCATCTCATTTTCTGTTCATGCAGAATGTATTTTCAAATAATGATCTCATCTGTAGAATGTCTTCTTTTTAAGTAGCTCCCACAGTTTTTTGTTTGCAAGCAAGTCTTAACGCACTAAAGAAATCAACCCAGTTAACTGCAGCTTTAATCTTTGGCTGTGCCACAAAAAAAACAATTCACAAATCTTCAGCTGCTGAAGAATGAGTAGAAATTGATGAAGACAATGCACAAACAATGGCTGTGCTCACTTTTCAGATATCAAACAAAGTTGCAGAGCAATAAATTCTAAAGCGCGACATCGATTCAAGCCAATAAATTAGCCATTGAGCACTTGTGTATCTTGTATCTTGTATCTGACAGATACTTTGGCTCTGGCTGCAAACGTTTTTCGTTTGAATATTTGACACAGTGGCAACGCCCCACTGACAGATTTTGAACTGTTATTTTTTGTTTCCTTTGGTTGTTGTTGATTTGTGAAAGGCGAACAATTGGGCTGCAAATCCGTGGCTTCAATCTGCCCCCAACCTGGGCTACTGGGCATATTCTAAACTAATAATTTGTGGCGCAAAAGAAAACTTTCACCCCGGTTGCAGCTGAGATTATGTAAATCTGAGTGGGGCTTTAATAATACGTCGAATGTAGCTCAATGCTGAGCCTACATTTTCACTTTTGCAATAAATCGCCAAGAAATCGAAATCAATGAATGAATGAATAAGGTGAATAAAGCGGAATCAAGAATTCTTTAGCTTGTTTACTTTTAACTATTTCTAACTTGGCCATTTCGTGGCGAGTGAAATTTGTGCCAATCGCAATTTTTTGTGGCCCACGCGTGTTAACCAATTCTTTATTTAGTTTTGGCTGAACGCACCTGACCATAAAAGCAATGACAGCATTATGGCATGTATGTAAGTTCCCCTCGGCAACATGTGTGGCTTCTTAAAGAAACAAACAAACAAGTTCGTGCCTTTAAGAATTTTACACTGGGCAATTTTCATGTCGAGCGCAATTGATGCGTCTGGTCCGCTTTAGAATTGGCAGACAAATGCCTGTCATTTGTTGTTGGCAGCCCAAAACATGTTTCCCCAACAGTGCCTACCACAGGCAATCCGACAGCAACATTCGCAGCGAACGCTTCACGTCCCGGGCCATTAAAGCCGCGAGGGCTCAACAAATGGGCGTCGTTTATGCACCTCATCATCGGCGATTGCAGTGATCGGCATCGATTGCTTTTTGCCAGCTATTTTTTATGCTCGTCTTTTTCTTACAATATTTTTTTTTTTTTTTTTTTTTTTTACCAAGCGGAAGTTGTAAAAATAAAAAAAGAGACGAACCAAGCAAGAAATTTAACTCAACTTTGACGATGAACTTTTGCAGTTATGAACAGAGCTCACTATTTAATATTCATTTATAAATATTTATAATATTCAATGATTAAGCTGCAATTAAAAGAGTTCTAAGAAAGTTAGCTTAATTACAAAGTGAAAATATGAAAAAAGGAAAATAAAGCAAAGTTATTCGTGCAGAAAATTGAGTTGAGCTAAAGCTAAGGGCATTGAGTAGACTTTTCTAGATTGCAATAAAAATTAATATAATAATATGTATAAAAATAAATATGGTTTTTTAAGTGTATGGAATTGGGCCTAATATGTGCTAATATATAATAATAATAATAATATAAATACAACACAGCTTATCATGAAATACTTTTAAGAAATATGTTATTAAATGTTTAAGCAAGTAGAAATGTGTGTGTATAATTAAATGTTATATAAATTGTTTTAAATAATGTAAAGTTTTTAAAGTCCTCATAGCTAAATTATTATTTGATGTTTGCTGATGACCAATATAAATACTTATTTAACACTCTTCGGTATTGTCTTAATAGATAAATAGATTTATAAATTGTTATCCAAAGAAATATATAAATATTTTTTTTTAAATCTAAATATTTCTTTAACAGTTCAATGTTTTATCCGCCTCATTTAAATCACCCTGACTTTAAAATACTCCCCACTGTCCAATACTCTCATTAGTTTCTTTGTAGGCTACATTCAACAAAGTCTTCAAGTTCTTTCACAGTCAACGCTTGTCATAAAACTTAATTGAATTTCTTTGATCAGAGAGCTCCACAAATCGAACGAGTTATGTGGAGCTGGAAGTGAGCTTGGAACGCCTCGACAATAGAAGATTGTCTGTGCTTGGCACGTGTTGTGTTTAATTAGCTGTCCACAAGGGCTGAGAACTGGTAACTGCCTGCATGGGAGAAATAAGCCTGAGTTAGCCAGGTGAAAGCTGGCAGGTAAATGAAATTAGAACAACTGCACGACAAAGCGATTGCAATGGAAAGGTACTCAATACAAAGAACTGGACAACAAAAAAAAACCGCACGCACACACACACACACACACACACACACACACACACACACACACACACACACACACACACACACACACACACACACACAGACAAATACCTTTCACAGCGTTCTAAGCCACATTAAGTACCCGAGCTTTAGGTTCATTGGCCATTTTCAGTTGATGCCATAAATTTGTCTGTACTGGGTCATTAAGCCAAATTGTTGCTCTTTCGGCCAGTTCGTGATTCGCGCGCACTCTCGCATTATAATAAAATTGTCAACCTGACAGCTCCGATTAATATAGACTTCAATTTGGCCGGGCATAAATCATGCGCCAGCCACACACAGCAACGAAAGACTTAGAACACAAACTTTGTCTCCAGCTCGCCATTTGAATTTAATGATGCCACTTGCGGCCAAGTTGCAAGCCAACGAACCCCAACGTTGGCTTCAGGTAGCCGCCAGCTCTTCTTCTTCTTACTCTTCTTCTTCTCCTTGATCTTCTTGGGGCAGCAAACTTGTTTTTGACTTGAGTCTTTTGTTAGAATTCAGTTTGTTGCTTGGCAACAAAAACAAAAAAAAAAAACAATGCATTATCAAAATGCAAGCAAAGTTTCCCAGCTGAACTCTATTTTCCCTTTTTGCCATGCAAATTCGCACCAGAATTGAAGTTTGAGTTTCCGGGCACATTTGTCAAAGGCAACTTCTTGTAAACATGGCCAAGAGCCGTTAGACGTTAGACTTTAGACATTTAGACAACTGCCTTTTGGCTAAGTAAATTTTGCGTGCCAGGCACTTTTATTGGCGAGTCCGTGAAAGCTATTCACAGACAGTTCTGATAAACAACTGACAGCTCGTTGAGCTTGCTCTGAGAAAGTACATTAAAATCGATGGAAGTATTAAATAAAATAACTATAAAATACGTATATATAATTTATATAAATCGCATAATATGAGGAATTTATTCAAATCTGCTTTATTTCAATTTAGCTTCTTTCAATGATACATTAAAATATCTTTTAGGCTGTCGATTATATATTTTTTTAATTTTTTGCATAAGTGTTACTTTTATGTAAACATTAAATAAATATAGATCGGAGATCTTAACTTGGTTTTGTACCTTTATATAAGCAATAAAGAGTTCCAATATTGTGCTAATATTTTTTATTTTAAATTTATAATAATAATAATAAAAATTAATTATGAAGTTGCTTTCTATTGTTCATCTACAAAATATTTTCAAATATGCTTGAATTTTTTTAAAATGTAATTTCATATTCTCTCTCTTTGAATTTCTTTAAAAAAAACTAAAATAGAAAAAATTAATTTTTTTTATAACTTTTCTTTGATTAGTTAATGAAATAAGCTTATATTATATTTTGTAGGCAAACTTTATAGTGACTACTTTTCGAATACTTCTCAAGCTTCTGAATGCACTTCAATTGTAAATCTGCAGTTAGAATATACATTAACCCAAACTGAGCAGCATATAAAAAAGAAAATAGTTCTTTTTTTTGTACTCGTGGCTGGGGCAGCTCTTGATTTATATCTACACGATGCATGCACCTGGTTGTCATCTCTTCCGCTCACTGTTACGGCACCGAGCAGAGTCTCTGCTCTGGGCACTCGCCTGGAACTGTGCAAGTCTCCCCCCCTCCCCCCCACTCTCCCCCTTTTCCTCACCCCTTTCTTAACTATCTCCCCTGCTAGCCAAGTTGTCTTGGCGAGTTCCTTTGGATAGACTCGCGTGTGTTTGTGTTTGTGTTTGTGTTGCTGATGCTGTTTTGATAGCTAAACTAAAAAAAGAAAAAAAAGAAAAGAATGAACTGAAGACCAAACAAAACCCTCGCCTCATATGGCAAACTAACTCTTTTTTGCTGTTGTTATTGTTGCAATATCAGATTACGTGCGGCTCTTCTGTATCTCGTGTGTTCGGGTTGCGGTTTGGCTTTTGTGCTTGGGCCTTTTAGGCATATCAGATGTGGCTAACTTGGCACTGGCCAGCAGCGGCGGCTTGTTTGCCAAAAAGGAGCTTCGCCCATTTAGCTACAGCTGACCTTGAGGTAGTGTTTTTGGTTGCGCCACGCCCCATTTTAGAGGCTCTTTGCAACAGCGCACTCAAGCCTGAAGATTGTTCATGCCGCCAATGTTTACACTGAGAGAAACTATTGAATAACTTGAATGATAAACTTTTCTTTATATAAATTGAAGATGAAGTATGAAAAAATGTAACTAAATCTAAATAAACTAAATAATAAATAGGTATAAAAGTAAAAGCTTCTTCTTTTGTTTAGAATACCTTAAAATATGTTTTTTAATACTTTGGAATTAATTTTGAATTTATGCATTGATAAACATGTATTTTAAATGAAAGAATAATATTGCTTAATTTTAGATTACAAGCGCATTTAATATATATATATATATAGTTTAGTTTGTAGTTTAACCGAAGAACTTTTAAGTTCACTTTTAGCATCGCTGCCATTATTTTCTTTAAGTGTACAACTTTGTGGCCTGTCTACCATTAATTTAATGATGCTGCTGCTTCCTGCTTCCCTTCGCGCCGCTCTCTTCAATTGCTGGCAATTAGCAAATTCTGCGCTCTAATGTAACGAGCCAACTAACTAACTAAGCCAAGCTAACTAACTAACATTGGGATTTTTATAGCTTCCGCTTTGCATTATCAAATATTATTGGAGCAGTTGCTGCTGCTGCTGTTGTTGCTGTTGTTGCTGCTGCTGCGGATTGCATGTTGTCACGTTAGCTGCTGTTATTTCCTCCTCTTAAAGTTCTGGAACCCTTTAATGATGATCATTAAAAGTCAGCTGTAATCACAGCAGCAGCAGCAGCAACAACAACAAGAACAGCAACTGGTTGCTGCTTTGTCAACATCAACATCAACAGCAGCAGCAGCAGCAACGGTAATTTCTGTAAAGATTACCGTGAACATTTTCACTCATTGCCAATGCAACCTACATTTTCACATGCTCCTCCACACACACACACACATAGATTGTGAAACCCTTTTGTTGACGAGTGCGTTCCTTAGCCACAATAACGGCTTTGATTGGACTTAGAGCCAGAGTCGAACTCGACTTCAACTTGTGGCTCATCTTCTGTGGGCCACTGATGCCACACATTTTTTTGTTGTCTGTCTGTCTGTCGTCGTCGTCGTCGTCAACTTCTTTTTTTTCTTGTGGCGCTGTCGGCACTTTTAACAGTTAAATGCTTAGTTTACATCATTAGCATGCCCCCCAACAGCAACAGATAGACAGAGACAGAGAGAGCGAGAGAGAAAGAAGATGGGCAGCATTTACTTTTAGCTTTTCTTTCTTTCTTTCTGTCGTCTTTTTTCCGCTTTTAATAAATACACAATTTCTTGTGACCTTTTTCATCTGTTTGCTTTTGCCGTTCGACGGTTATTTAATTGCCATGGCATATTATTTAATTTGTGCATATTCTTCGCGGAGATTCTCCAATGAATGTCAGTCGGTATTTTAACCTATAATTGGCATGTGCTTCAAATTAAGAAAAAAATAAACCCCAAAGAAATTTTTTCGCATTTGAATAAAATTTTTGAGTTACTTCCTTTTTTCTTAGAATTTCTATATTAACATATCTAAAAATAGGTTAAGTTACAATCTCAATTATAGATTTTAAGTATGGGTATTTAATTAGGTCTTCCTGGTTTCTTAAGCAGGTGCCCATTAAATATATATTTTTCTAACTAGGCTTTGTTAAAAATTAATACATGTTAAAATCTTTTTAGATTGAACTCAACTCTAAAGATTTGATTTTTGTTCGTTTTTTAACTTTAACTTTTAATATTTTATTAAATTTTATTTTCTTTAAATTTTTGCTGTGTGAACTTCTTTATATCCAAACTGTATTCCTTTAATTTGCATCATGTGCCCAGGCCATTATTCACTTCAGACGCTGCCGTTTGTCCGTTCAACAAGTCCAAGTTCGTTGCCTAAGTCATTCGTTTTCTTGCAATTTTCTTGTTTGTGTTTTTGTGTGTTTGTGTTGCGGAGTGCAGCGAGGCGAAACGTTTTGGCTGTCGTTGTGCGTCTCAATTATTTATTTAAGTTGCCACCCGGCAGTGGGTTCTATTAACATTGTAAACAATACCGTTAACACGCCACAACACGTTGCACAAACAGCGCCGCGAGAATTTTCGCCCAAGTTCGCTTCGCAAAGTGCCGCAAAGAGGTTTTTTTTCTTTTAGCCAATGAATTTCAGTTGGACATACCTTGCCTGTATGTGTGTGTGTGTTTGTGTGTGTTGTTTGTGCAATGCAATCGCAACAAACAAAAAAAAAAAAAAATAAAGGAAAGAAAAGAAAGACGACAAAAACTGTTAGCTGAAATGCGACCACGTCGCAAATGCGGGAAAAAACTCATGGAAAACACTTATTAAATTTCTGCATTTTGCATGCCAAAAACAACAACAACAAAATATACAGAAAACAAGCTAGAATCGAATGCAGACTGAATGCAGGCTGACTGAACAATACTCTGTGCAGAGTGCATAAAGAGTTGTGTTGTTTGATTTAAATTAATTATATATTAAATTAATTATATATATAGCATAGCATATTATAATATATATATATATTATAATTTATATTATTTAGACTCTATTTTTAATTTTATTTACAGAAGGACTCAAAGTCTGTCACTCAAATCAATTCACTCCTCTTCTCTACTTATTAAGTAGAGTATACAAAAATAAAACAAAAGCAGCCACAAGAATGAAAACCGCAGTGCAGAATTTTCCTAGGCCAGACGGAGGAAGGGGAAGGGGGAAGGGGAAGGGGTAACTGTTCTATAGACATAGCCATGCTAATGAGTGCGCCTTCTTCCTTGCTCAAGTGCCCAAAGTTCACATACCTATAAAGTTCTCCACAGTTATTGTTGTTGTTGCTGTTGCTGTTGTTGTTATTGTTTATCCACTTGTGTGTTGGCCATTAAGTTTTATTTGCTTTTTTCGTTGCTTCGCCTTTTGCTTCTCCTCAATTCTTTAATATTTTTCTCAACTACGACAAAACAATAACAAAAATCGCAGTTGTGTTTGCTTTGCTGCACTTCACTTCACTTTGGGGTTCTTTCTTTCACACACAAGTTCACAAGTTCTTGGACTTTTATTTTTTTTATGGTCAGCTCTGTTGCTGCTGCTGCTTCTTCTTCTTCTTCTTCTTCTGCTTGCTGCTGGTGCTGTTGAAGCTCGTTCTGAACGCGTCGCGTGTTGGCCACCAACTGAGGCTCGCAGCGCGACTTGCGTTGCTTTTAAGAAAAGCCTTCGCCTTCAAAGAAAGTTGCAACCCAACGAAATTCTTCCTCAGCTGCGCCAAAGATTCTTGTTTGAAAGCAGCAGCCAAAAGAGAGAGAGTGTGGGAGAGAGAGAGAGAGAGAGAGTTACAGAAATTATATCTCTTATTTAAGAGCGTCAGTTTCGAATTGAACTCAGTTTGTGTGGGAGTTGTGAATATAAAGACTCTGCAAATTGTTAATTGTTTTTGAGTTGCTTTGAATAGACTAGTTGGAGATATTTTGCTACTGGTCTTTAAATAGTTGAAGCTTTAGTTAGTCTGCTATTTTTTTCAGTTTAAACAGTCGCTTCTTTGATTTAAATTTGAATTAAAAGTCTTGAAAAATCATAAATTTTGTAAACTATATAAACTATCTTCTCTTTAAAATTAATATGCCACTAAGTTTTTTATAAGTTGTAAGCTTAATAATATATATTATATTTCTTTACATAAAAATAGTAAGAGAAGCTTTTTATTTAGTTTTATAATTTATTCTATTTAGCAACACACCTAAAAGCATTTGATAATGATTTATACTTTATACATCTTAACAACATTCTAGCAACACTTTTAATTAAAGGCCCAATTAAATTAACTTGATAATCTTATGTGTACATAGTCCTGTTTGACTTAAATTTGTGAACATATTTATATTATAATGAACACTATAAAAGTTATTAAGTAGTTAAATGCTTAAACATTTAATTTTATGACAGACAGAAAAACAACACGTTGTCAATTGGTCAATATTATAGTTTATTTGTACATATAATTACTGTATATATCTTTAAGAATCTAAATGAAACTTGTCAAACGGTGATTTTTTAGTATAAGCTCCTTTCCTGTTAAATTATTTAGTTATTGTTCGGATACTTTTATGATATTTGCCACATTTTCATATGAGTTAAGGTAAGTTATGAATTTTATCTTCTCACTGATTTTTTTTAGTAAAAAGAATAAGATATATAAATAATTATATTTAAATAATAATAATAAAATTTATTATAAAGAAAAATTAAAAGAATATAATGCGAATGCTTTTGTTTAATAATTAACATCATGTTAACTAATTATAATAAAAATCTTGTTAAAATTCTTAACAAGTTATGCATTTTAACTGTAATACAGAATTCTAATGTATTTTTTGCTTGATGGTTTTTTCCATATAGACTTGAGTACTTAAGTCTTCTCTTCTGCCTTCTCTCTCTCTCTCTCTCTCTCTCTCTCTCTCTCTCTCTCTGTTTGCATGTCTCTGGTTTGCTTACTCATTGGAACTCATTGTATAATCATTTTGCAACCGCAACGCGAAAACATCTATGAACCAGAGCCCAGAACCTAAACCTGGGTAGGCTGGATAAAAAAAAAACACATAGAGCACACGCAGCGCAGACTCCCCTCGAAAGGCTGACGATGGGTAAACACATGCCAGGCATTACTCCCATTACTCATAATGGCAGCCCAGACTCAGACACAGTCTCAGCCTCAGTCTTGGCCACATCCTTAGCGGCGCACCCGAGCAGGCTCAGACTGAGACTCAGGCTGAAGTTCAGGCTCGAGAACTGCGAACGATTCATAACACAAAAATGGCAAAAGGTGTAGGCCAAGTCGGAGGTGGAGCTGACCAACTGGCGGCATGTCCAACTGTCTGTCTGTCTGTCTGTCCGACTGTCTGAATGACGCTGCCTGTGGAGTGTGTTTATCGTTGTCTTCACGATTGTCGATCGCATTGAAGATTTTGTCTGGCGTCGTTTGCCTTTGTCTTCCTTCTTGCCTCTCTCGAAGGCGTGCCTCTGCCAAAATATATAGAATGAAATATTTATCGCCATTAGAGCCTGATTAGCTGCGGGCCGTGTTCTGCTGCCTCCAAAGATTTCCTTCTTCTTCTTTTTCTTGTTGCTATTTTTCGCGCACTTAATAAGATTTAGCTCTGATTGAAATTTGATATGTTCATTCAATTAGGTTTTAACTCGCGTTCCCAGCGTGTCAATAAACTCACTACTAGCCACGCCTTCTTTCCCGCTGCCAATTAGTTATTGTTTTTTTTTTCTTCAAAGGGCAGCTCTTCAAACATGTCAACTGAAGCAGCTCCAAGAAAACTATTTTTGTTAGTGGGCCTAAAAGTCAAAGTCATTGAGACAGAGAAGTATTTAAACTTGAACTTGAATTTAAGCTTTAAAATGTTGATCGTAGGTTTATTTATATTACAAAAATAATATAAAATATATATTATACAAATTTTTCTATAGGTATACATTTATATATATATAAATATATATATCCAGCTTTAATTTTATATAGTTTATTCACTTCTAATACATTAAATAATTTATAATTTTATTTTTTTTCAAACCAATCATATTTTCACCTCAGTCTAAGCAAAGTTTCACACCCCCCATACAAACTGACACTGCTTGCATATACTACGCACAGCTTTATTGAGTATTCTAAAAAGCAGTTCACTGTTTGCACTGCTTGCCCGTGAATAACCAACTTTCAGTTAAAATTCAAATTTGGTGAGCAGCTTATGCAAATTTCTGTTGAACTCACTTAATATGCAAATTACAAGTTAATTGCGGCAAATGCAAAAAGTTTTGCGCGTCAACAAAATGTCAGACTTGAAAATTACAACGTTCACAGTGTTTACTTACTGGGCTAAACGCATTTACATAAATATTCTCTTCAATTTACATAAATGCGCTTCTTTTAACTGGGCTAAGAGCACAAATAAAAAAAAAAAACTTTCGTTGCAACTTTGACAATAAACATTTGGCAAACAGCAGACGCTGCGTCATTTGCCATTTCTTCCCCTTCCTCACTTTAGTTTTTATCTGAAACTTTGCATTTCTCATTTTTAAGCGCAAATTTTTCAATTCAAGTTTTGCGCTTTTGTTGTCTTTTTGATTGCTGTTTTGACGCCTGCTCAAATATGCAGCCAGCTAAGAAAAAGAACCGTTGGTTGCCACTTAGCGCTAAAAAACTTTGGCGCTTTTTGGCATTGTCGCATTTTGTCGCATAAGAAAAACTTTGCACAGATTTTTTTCTTTGTCATTTGCCAGAAAAAGGGAAGTCAACACAAAGGATTAATAACAAACCATTTGACCTATTAGTGTGTATTATTTTAATTTGTAAGAGGTTTGCGTTAGTTCCCATCCTTCAGATTATTTGCATTATTCATTTTCCACATCAGCAGTTTGTCATTAATGAATATTCTCGTCTGTGGCTTTCCCTTTGCAAATGCGAATCCCTTTCCCAGCTGTTTTCTGAGTGCTCGCATGTGGCTTTAGGTTAGCTGGTTGTGGGTTCGCTTTAATGTCAGCTTGTTGGCTTGTTTGCCTCGCTAACGTGGCTGACAGGCATATTGCATCCCTCCAGTCGCCTCTTTCACCTTTTACCAGCATTTTCTGCTACTTGTTTGCACTTTTCCAAACCTTTTGACTTGCTTAATGCTTTATTTTCACTGCATACTTAAATGATTTTCCAGCTGCTTAAGCACGTTCTATTGAATATTAAAAAGACAGGAAGTAGGAAGAGAAATATCTGTTTTTTTTTTTAATTTCTCTATCTAACTTCCCTTAGTTAAATCATACCCTTAAATGTTTCAGATCTGTCTCTGTTTATAATTTCTTTTATATTTATTATTTTTATAAATATATGTTTATTTTTATGTCCTGTTTCTTACAAATCATATCAATAATTATTTGAAATATTCTTTTCTTTCTTTCTCAACTTTCTTCACTTTCTTTTCTACTTGATTTTTCTATCTGCTAATTCTTATCATTTAACTAAAGTTTACAATTTGATTTCTTTACCACCTTGTCTTACCTCAGATTCACATAAATCTATCGATCTTTAAATACAATCTGCTGTTCGCTGTCAAACATGACTAATACCCTATCATAAATCTTTAATCTGCTGCGACACTCGAATAATCACATTTTTGCACACCTCTGAGTCATTTATTAATATCAATAATTATATATATGTATAGCGAGTAAATCAGAGTTATAGCCATGTTCACATCTCTTGGCCAGGCCAACAGCATGCTGGCCAGTCGCTAATTACTGCAATTTTGCCAGCTCTGCTCTCTGCTCCCGTTTACGGCCCGAACGAGCTGTCGGATAAATTGCACTTGGTGTTAGCCACGTGCCCAGGCAAAAACTTTGTCAACACACAAAAAAAAAACAGAGAGAGGAGGAAAAAGAGAGACAAACAAATCAACAATTAAATGTGCTTTAGTTACAGAGTGTGCGACTTGAACTTACCCTGTAAATGGCAGATATAGAATCGAGATATTTTACATATCTAATAATATAATAAAATATTAAGATATAATTATCTAAATTTGTTTCTCAGGCCTGCAAAATTATTTGTGTTTATATAAAGAAAATGGCTTAATACTGTTAACTATTATATGAATGTTTATACAAGCTTATTGTTGAAAATTCAAAGCTTATTTTGCTAAACAAATATGTAAACAATGTAAAGAAATTTTAAATATTTACATTTTCCTTTTAAAGGTCTTAAAGCTGGAATTTTTATAATTTTTGCCACATTTTTTAAGTATATATAATTCAGATAGTTTTTATAAAAATAAAATTTATAAGTTTTGTGTATATTTTTCAATTGCTAAAAATTAAATAAACTTAAGCTTAAGCCAAGGGAATAGTTTTTAATTTGTGGTGAAATTTTATATATATTAATATGCGAAAGTTAATAAAAGAGATTAAAATAATTGCCACAATAAAATCATTTTTTATTTATATTATGTATAAATAAATAGATATATATTTTTTTATTAATTTATTTTGCTATATTTACAATATATAAATATATAGATATATATTTATTTATTACTTTACTAATCAAATAAAGCTTACTTTATTTATAGATTTTCATTTATACCCCTCTGACTTTTTTAATACATTTACAAAAACTTTATGACAGCACATAAAACCACTTTAATGCCTACAGGGTATTTATGTACATATATAAAAAAGAGCTATTCACGGGGTAATTAGCAAGCGCAGTTTTGCCACTATCTGCCCCTGCCACGCCCCCTTCCCTTGCGTCTGCCCACAAACGTAAACCATTCAGTTTAAAAAATTCGCGTGTCTAAAGTTTATTGAGAAACTTGTGATTAGATTAGGATTATGATTAGCTGGGCAATTAGTTGCTGTGGAGTTTATCGTAGGCCTGGCTAGTGGCGATCACCTTGTCGTTGATCACCTCCTTCACCTGCTGGGCGAATATGAAGTCCAGATGGCCCCAGGTCTCATCGGGTATCTCGTAGAGTTCCTCCAGCTGTGGCAGCAGCTCCGGCAGACGAGCAATGTCCTTCACATTGGCCGATTCGTCGGCCAGGCCGGCATACAGATACAGCTTGGACGTGATCTTGGTCAGGTCGTAAGAGGGCGGCACCTCGGAGCCGTAGGCAGCCAGATTCTTTTGCGGACCCCAATCGTAGCGCCGGAAATCGTTGGACACATACGACTGTATAAAGTGAATGCCCTGATTGGTCGAGATGCCAGCAGGATGTGTTTCAGCCACCTGCGGCAGAAGAGTCTAAAGAAAGGAAGGGAGTGAGAGAGAGAGAGAGTAAAAAGTCACCTGGGAATACTTACCACATTTAGATTGCCCTCGCCACCGCCCCACATCAGAGCCAGGGTCTTGCAGTAGCTGATCAGATAGGGATCATTGCTGCAGGCGGTGTCCAGAATGCGCTGGATCACAGGATTCATGGGCAGGAAGACTTGATTCTGCAGCAGCTCGGCGCCCAGGCCGGGCGAGCCAACATAGTCGGCCAGGGACACAATTATGCCCGTTGTGGAGTTGCCCATGAAGATGGGCGGGGCCAGCATGTGGGCGGTCTTGATCTTGGCATTGTATTCGGGCCGCGATGCGCCCATCACAAAGAACGTGGTGCAGCCCTGCGAATGGCCCACATAGTGAACAGAGTCCTCCCCGGTCGTCTCCAAAATGTAATCGATCATCGCGGGCAGATCGTAGGCGCCAATCTCGTGCCAGCTAAAGGCCCAAAAGTAGGGATGACTTGTGCTCAGCCGTGTGTTCTTCCTGGAGTAGATGTTGCCCCGAGCATTGCCCAGCCAGACATCGTAGCCGGCGTCCGCATAGTTGTAGGCGAGCGCATTGTCCGGCCCATTGAGCAGGAAACAATCGGAGCAGCTGAACAATCCGTGCTGGATGAGGACGGCCGGACGCTTCTCCTGCCCGTTAGCCAGCTTCGGTGAATGCGGTATGCGGAACATGCTCAGCACATAGCCATCCTCGGTCTCCACCTCGTGCGTTTCGGCCGGATAACCGTGCGACTCGATGCGTTCAGCCTGCAAAAGAGCAAAAGAGAGGGAAGAGAAAGCTCTTTAGCCATGGCCATAAACAAGAGCTGCCTGCGTGTTGGGATTTGGCTTTAAAGCGCCAGGATAACGGGATAACAACACACAAACAATTCAACACAATACAAACGAATTTTCTATATATATATAAACTTAATTCGTTTATTTATTTTTTTTTGCTGCTTGTTCATATTAGTTTTAGTGTTTTTTCTTTAAGCTCTTATCAATAGGCCATATTAAAATCCTCTTTTGTGTTAGCTTAAAATATGCTCAGCATTTTTTTGGTTTTTATTTATTTTGAAAAAAGGTGTCGAATTTAAGGTGGAAAGCATAGATTGCAATATATTTAATATATATATTAAAAATATAGCTTTTTATTTATTTTTGTGTATTTATTGTTGGAAGAAACTCAAGTCTTATATTTTTAAATGTATTCATTTGCAGAAGCCTTTTAAAATCTTTGACTTTTTATTTATTTTGCCAAAGGCAAGCTGAATAAATAAATTGCATTTAAAATGCAAAATGTCCAAGAAATAAATTTGTATATTTTTTTGTATTATATTTTTTGTTTTATATTTTAAAAATATATACTAATTTATTACTTTAATATTTTGTAATGTAAATGCTTTTCACTTTTTTTTAAGCATGTTTTATATATTATTTATTTATATTATATTATATTTAGTTTATTCATTTATCCATTTTATGTTTTATTTATTTATTTTTGTTAACATATTTCTTTGTCACTCACCGAAGTCTTGACTTGCTTAAAGGGTATATCGATAAAAGGATCTGTGTCGGCGGCGAGCACAGCGGCTGCCAGCGCAAGGATCAACAGCAACGATTCCTTGAACATTTCCGATTTCCAATTTTCACTTTTCAATTGAACGTTTGCCCTGCTCCAAACTAATCGCAAGACTAAAGTAAATAATGTTTTTGAACGCTTGTAAGTTGATTATTTAACTACAATTGCGAATCTAATCTCACGATTGGCAGTCACTTGACTTGACTCTGGACACTTTTATTTTTTATTTTTGGCCAACTCTGATAAGAGCCCGATCCGATTCCCCGCAGATAATCCGCTTGAGATTTATGTGCCTTATTTTTTTTTAATGTTTATCAGTTCGATTGCGCGAGTTTTTCGTTAAATAACAGCGGGGGGCAAATTCTGCCAAAGGCTGCCAAATAATTGCCAAATGACATAAATAAACCATAAATTAAACTAATTATAGAATCTTACGCAGAATTATTGCGAGTTGTCTCCATAAATTGAAGGATCAAAGTGTGTTTTTTGTGACACTCTGAAAAATAAATATATTAAATATTGTTATCAATTGTCAGATGCTATCTTCAATTCTTTCACTTTTTGTTTGTGGCATTTTTAATAATATGTACTATATATCAATCTTAAATCATCATCTGTTTACTGATAATAGAGATAGTTAAGTGCGCGCATACCCGATTAGCACCTGCAAGTGTTCAGTGAATTTACAAAAATTAAGCTTAGTTAATTTAAAAAGAAAATTAAAAAAATGAATTTATTATTTATACTCATTTATTATAAATATAATTATTATTTCAATCGAGGATTTATATTCAAATGGGGATTGCAAAGTATATAAAAAATTTAAGAATATTTAAATATATAATCCATTAATTACCTTTTTTTAAATAATTCTTTTTTAATTATTTTTACGTTTTTTTAAATATGTTTTTAAATAAAAGTTTACATTCTTAGCTAATTTTTCTACATTTATGTTAAAGTTAAATTTATTTATATTATATCTCAGACTTGTCTTTTTTATATACATTTCTCCTGTTTTGTTTTTAAATTTAATGCTAACTTACCCAAATTTTAGCTCTAAGCCCAATTAGGCAAATTAGAAGAAAATGCCTCTAGTCCGCCTTGCGGCAGCTGCCACATTTGGCTTGTAAATCAAGGGGGGGGGGGGGGGGGGGGGGATGGGCAGGTAATACGCATATCTACGCGTTGCGCCTGACTTGCTGCTGATTTTTGCATTATGCGGTTCGCAGGTGCTGCGGGCAACAGCAGCAGCAGCAACAGCAACAGCAGCAGCCGCAGCAGCTCATCGAGATTGGCATTGGCATTAAGCATGCAGAAAACCGCAAAAGTGAGAGCAACAACAATGCGAAAGCATTCAGCGACGAGGAAACAGGAACGAGGACGACATTGTCAATGATTGTGCAAGAGGAGAGTGAAATGAAGCAATTGCCGAGAGAGAAAGAGAGAGAGAGAGTGAGAGTGAGAGAAAGGCAGATAAGCCCAAAATGTAAATGCGGTTCATTGAAATTATGTGAAGTAGCGTAGGAAAAATGGAAATATATTCGATAGCAAATTGCAAGGCACACACAAAATTGCAATTGCATAAAAAAAAGAGAGAGGTGAGCAGGAGAAAAAGAGATAGGGAGAGAGAGAGGCATAAAGGAAAAGAGGCGGAGAGTCTGTGCGACTTAAAGATGCCCTGTATTTTTTTTCAAGGTATAACATTTAAAGAAAACAGAAGATGTTAAAATAATTATAACAAAAATACTTAAATAAGTAACTTTAAAATAAATATAAAATACTCAAAATACAATAAACATAAATAATAATCATAAATTGTATTAAAGTAATTAAAATGAATTAAAACTAAAATTTAAAACAATTAAAAAATACTTAAAATAAATAAAAATATAATAACAGAAATAAATAATAAAGTTTACAATAGTATTAAAAAATAAAATAAATATATAATAATAATAATTATAATTAAATAAATATAACAATAGCTTAAAAATAAAATAAATAATTATTAAATTAATACAATATATATATATAAAAATAATAATAAAAGTGGCAATTAAAATTAATGGAGCAATAGAAAGAATTTAAGGGAAGGTTATTAAGAGCAAAAAGAGCATTTGGTATCTATATATATATATATATATATAATAGATATAATAATGTTGTATTCTTGTATTATTTATTTGTATATATGAAACTATTAATATTTAGGAGAACCTCATCTCTGCTTTATACAATCGCCTGAACTGTTCAAGCCCCATTTATTTGACTTTACAGGGCATTAATGTTAAAAACCAGCAACTATTTAAGCTGTTGAAACAATGGGAGACAGCAATTCAAGGCTCGTTCGCAAATTGCTTGCGGTTTGCATTCAGCTGCTGCACTTGCAGCAACTTTGTTTTTTTTTGTTTTTTTTTTTGCAGCAGCAGCTTTTTGCAGCACGTCGCGTAATTCGTAATTCAATCAGCCCGAAGCTTAATTGGCTGCCGATGAGCGCTAAGCGTGTTTGCCCAATGGGCGCCCCCGCCGTAAGTGTTGCTGTCAAATTGCATTAGCATTACATAAATGCTAAATAAAAAAAAGCAGTAACTGCAACTGCAACTGCAACAGCAACTGCTACTGCGGCGATAATTGCAAACCTTTGACGGCAGCTGCGCGTTGCCAAAATTGTAATTGAGCGCGCTTCATAAATCGTGACTAATCATAAATCTTGCGAGTAACGTCTTGGCCAAGTTGAGGAGGAGTCGTCGAGTTAACTGACTGACAAATCGTCGGAGGCGTCGACAAAGGCGTCGATGGCAACGTGTCAAGTTTATGTTAATGGCCAAAGTCAAAAAGCCACTTGCTCGCACATGGCCATTGTTATTGTTATTGCTATTGTTGTTGTTGTTGTTGTTGCTGCAGGTCTTGGCCTGTGTGCAGCAGCAAGATTTAAAGCCAGGCCAGGCCACTTAGGACCAATTATTAATTGATACTGTTTATTGAAATCATTTCAAAGCTTTTAGTTGCTGCAGGGCAACAACTTTTAAGCTCTAGTTTAAATTGTTGCAATAGCTGATTTAATTCTTGGGGCTTAACAATTAAAATAGTGGCTTTTCTAAGGAAGCTTCAGATTTATGGCTATTAAATATTCTTATAGTTGATACGATTAAATTAGGGTTTATAGATTCTGGAAGTTATTCATATAAGCATTATTTTAATCTATACATAAAGAAAGCCTATTAAATTCCATTCATTGTAATATTATAATTTTAAATATATATAATTTAAATCAGCTTTAACAGCAAATTTAAATAAGCAAAATTTGCATTTAAAATAAAAATCTTTCAACTTTATTTCAACTTAACTCTTTGCTGCCTTGTAAAAGTTTCAATTTAAAATAAAATTTTACACACACATTTTTTTTTGTTTAAATCTAAGTCAAAACTTTGCCATCAATTGAAAAATGTATAAGCAGCAACTTTTTGTTTTTGGCATAGTTTATGTCGTGCTGTTTTTTTTTAAAGGGGGGAAATCAATGTGCAATTTTTCAGCAGCATAAATTTGCTTACGAATATTTTGCATATGTGTGCGGCATGTACAATAAGTTGCATATGGAGGAAATACATTTATAACTGCCCGAGTTCCTTTTTCTTTTTTTTGGCTGCTGGCAATTGACAGGCACAATAAATTGTAAAATATGGCCAAAAGTTACTTATGCCCGTCGCATGTATCTGAGATATACATATAGGCATAAATTTGTATGTGTATCTGTCAGATACAGATACAAAAGAGGCAACTGCAGTTGCAACAGTTTCTTTTTTTTTTACAGCTTTAACTCAAGTCGCTTTTTGACACTATTTGGCGCCATTTGCAGTTGCTCGTAAATTGTGAACTTTTCGCACATATTTTTTGGGAATATTTGCGTTGGCCATAAATGTTTTTTAATTGTGTCGTCATTGAAATGATTTGGCATATTTTTGTATTCGCTAAATGGGCGCAACAATTGCTGTAGAGGGACTTTGCGACTGCCACTTGTGGCACATTTGGCCAGACCACGCCCCTCTCGCCCCCCGTTCACAACAACGGCAACTCATGCAAAACCAATTAGTTGGTTTCGCTTCTTTTCCCATGCATCGCGTTGCATCTCGCCTGGATTTTAATTATTCGAAACGTTTGTTCCACAAAATGCTGCCGCATTTAGTTGCAACTGCTGGCGTATTGTTGTTGCCGCATTTGCAATTCGGGCTGGTTCATTAGGAGGCAGCTTAACAGCCTCTAAAGTTCCACAGCTTCAGCTTCGTTGGCTTTTGCAACCTTCTTAGCACCTTAGTGCGCTGTTGTGGCTGCCCCTTTAGGCGGTTTTGTGTCGCGGTCACTAATTGTGGTTTTCACTTATCGGCTAAGTGTGCGTGCAGAGCAATTGAGAAATCAATTAAAACAAATTAGGAGCTTTAAAATTTAAGTTAAATAACCAAACCAAGAAACCTCCTTTGGTAGGCATGTAAATAAAAGAACAATAAATAAGCAAGAGAACATAGAATAATAGAATAGGGAGTGGTATATCCTTTTTTAATCTGGTAGGTTAACTGTCATGAACAAAAACCGAACATAAACAATCAGAAGTATTTCCAAAATCTCAAAAAAGCGTTAAAACTCCTTTCAAACACGCTTGCAACATGCCTCAGACAACATCAAACAAGTTGCACCCAACAGCACAACACAACAAGCCGCAACGCAACGCAACTCTTATACACGCACTGTCAAACATTAAGTATGGAGTATAAGAGTTGTTAAGCTGCAACAAAAAACACTTGTAAAAAATGTATTTAGGAAAGTATGGAAGTTAAATGCAACTACTTTGAGCTGTTGCGCTTTTGGCTTAAGTTTTATGTTTTAGACACGTTAATGTTTTAAGGCCAGCGATGGTTAAGACTGCCAGTAGTTAAACAGGAATGGTCATTAAAAGTTCAAGGGTTGCTGCACATCCAACTGACAATGAAAAGGCCATTCAGATCTATCAAATGCCAAACACACACACAAAACACTTTGCCGAGCAGCCGTAAAACTAAAAAAAAAAATAAAAAAAAAAAAAAAAAAAAAAAAAAAAAAAAAAAAAAAAAAAAAAAAAAAAAAAAAAAAAAAAGAAAAAAGAAATTAATCATAAATATATGTAAACACAAACTAGAATAATTACGCGGCTGTTGGCTACAAAAAAATCAAATAAAAACAATTTCTAATTCATGGTGAAAATCAATTGCAGCAATTTATTTTGTCATTATTGTGACAACGTTATAAAACGCATTTGTTGTCTTATTAATTTAAAAATGTTTGCTCCCATTGCGCGTATAAAATAAACTTTAATTAAGCAATTCAATACGCGCCGAGCAATTTGGCAACGCTGTCATTAATACCAACACAGGCCAGGTGACGACGCCATTGTCCACCGACCAGGGTATTATATGGCCGGTTAAACAATGGGAAAGGCGCAGCGCAACAGCTGCTCGCCAATCGCTCCAATCGCCGCCTTTGTAGCGGGTGTTATAACTATAACACGCATGTATCAACACCAGAAGACATTTCACACAAATCAAAACTTATGTTTATGCCCCGTTTATTCACCTGCCCCTCACCTGTCTCTCTCTCTTCCATACACACACAAGCAAACAATTCGAATCGCCGGCAGCCAACTGTTGATATGCCCGGCTGGCCAAAAACAGTTTCGCATTGTAATTCGCCGCTTTACTCGAGCGTCTCGCGGCATCTGTAAGACGACAACAAAAGGGGGCAGGGGAAGGGGCAGGGGCAGGCAGGGGGTGGGGGCAAGCTGCTACTTGCTACTTGCGGCGCTTCGACGCTTTGGCTCATGCCAAAAGACAAATAAAAAATAAAAAAAAAATAAAGGGGAAAAAATGTTAATTTGAGTAGACAGCAGCTTGTATACCCTATTAATTTATACGAGTACCTATCTATGATATATTTACATTTATATTTTATATTAATATTATTTATATTTTATAAGAAATTTTTAGATTTATTTTTATATATATTAACTTTTACTAAGAAATGAATTAAGGTAATTATTAATTAATTTGAGTACACAGCAGCTTGTATACCCTATTAATTTATATGAGTACCTATATAACATTACATTTACATTTATATTTTATATTAATATTATTTATATTTAATAAGACATTTTTAGATTTATTTTTATTTGTATTAACTTTTACTAAGAAATTAATTAAAAATAACGCTTTTAATTTGAAGGGCCTTGAGCTCTGTATTTAACTAGAAAACTTAGAACAAAGTTATAATTGTAACTAAGACTAACTTTTATTAAACTGATGTGCATTTTCCCACTAATATTCTTTATTTAAATCAACATTAATTATAAATTTACATAACTCTAAAATAATCTATATAAATACTTTTAAACAATCTAATATTTTTCTCTTATTATGATTAAATATTATTATATTAAATATAAGCTTAAACTCTAAGAGGAAACACTTAAAATATTATATTAAATATGTGTTTTCAAAGGGTAAACAATGTATATTTTTTTACATATAAAAATATATATATAAAAAAAATATACATATAAATATAAATGTATATATGCATAAGTATATTTTTATTTTTTATTTTATTTTATTTGAAACGGTTGACTTAGCGAGTGTCAACTCGAGTTATTAAAAGATAAATTACAAATGAAACTACTTGCTAAAATCCTAAAGAAAATATAAATAATTCTAATAACATATATGTTTATAAGCTTATATGCGAGCAAAAGGAGATTAAAAGTTATATCATCAATTATATATATAAGCTATCAAAAGATGGTTAATAGTCTGACAAACTGCCTGGTTAAACTGCATATACCCCATTTAGTTTAGGGCAGCTTAAACATGCCCACATACTTACACAGAGTCGAAACAAACAACGGCAACCCACTCACTTGGCTGCCAATGAGGTGGTGGCAGGTGGTGGCAGGTGGTGGCAGGTGGGGCAGGTGGCAGCGTTGAGCCACTCACCCATTCACCCATTTCACGTGCTGCTTTACCACATTTCAATGCGCTGGTAATTACTCCATTAGCTTCGCTGCTGAGCGCTTGTTACCTGTGCTAAAGCTGAAGCCGCAGCTGGAGTAACGGCCAGGTGAGAGCTGCTGGCTGCTGCCTGAGTGATGCCCCAAAGATAGTTGCATGCATCAATTAGCAGCAGCAGCAGCAGCAAGAGAAACAACATCCACATTCACCAATAAAAATTAAATTCAATATTCATTTGGAACGGCAAACTGAACTCTGTCCGACTTTTTGGGCTTGTCTCTGTCTGGAACTCATCGGGTTGGAAAATACAATAAAACTGGCAACCAAATGGCCGGCAAACAGAGAAAAAGCCATTCGAGCACAATTTGTATGCAGTCTCTATAGAATTTTAAATGAAACACAAACTAGAAGAATGGAAAAAGGGAATGCGACTGAAAATAACTCGAAGTCGAGACCAGTTTTTGGTCACCAGGTTTTTTTTTTTTTTTTTTTTGTATTGATTCGTCTAGCAAATTATCAAATCGAGTTTAGATAGAGGAAAAGTTCAGACAAGAAAATGACTTTTGAGGTGTTCAGAATTATTTTGTTGTAACCTGATATCTAAAATTATGTGGGTATTTTTTTTATTATACTAAACTTAAGTTTAAAGTTTAGACAAGTTCAAGTTCGAGTTTAAACAAAGGGGTTAATGAACTTTTTGTTAGCTAGTCTAAATATAAATTAAATATAAATTAAATCATTTAAATTATCAATTGGTCCTAAAAAAGTGTTGAAAGTAAAAAATTTAATTTGCAGCTATTTAAAAAAGGTTTACATAAATATTGTTTAGCACATTTGGCAATGGCAAAAAAAAAAAGCCATAAATATTCATTAGTAAATATCCAGATATGTAAATTATGAAATAACTTTAGGCAATGCATGTTAAGCGCGTTTATTATTATTATTGTTGTTGTTGTTGTTGTTATTATTACACACACGCCATTTATTAATGGGCTACCGACAAGTCCATTATATTATATCTATTTTTAAGCCTGGCCCATTCACAATTTTAGGCATAGGTCAGGGAATGCCAAATAAAAAAAAGAAGAAGTTGTCAAAAGAAACTGAAAAAACAACATTGAATGGAATGAGTTGGCTCAGATTCAGATTCATATTCATATTCATATTCACATTCATATACAGACTCACATTCGTATTCACGAAAACACTTTCGTTTGCTGCGCTCATTAAAATCATAATGACAAACTTTGGCAATCGCGCAGCGTTTGGGCCATCAATCAAATTCAGTTAACGATTGTTTATGGCCGGAGTAGGAGAAGCGGAGGGGAGGGGGGTTTTGGGCCATTATCTTGGCTGAGCGAATTTTAATGGTGATTGCGAAAATTGCGTTTTAATTGTTTGACAAATGCTTCAAAATCTGAACTTTAATTGAATTTCAATTCATTTGTCACGGGCTTTATTTGCCTCCGAGTGTTGCACAACCAACTACACAACTTTAATTCCGCTGTGGCGCCCTCTGTGGGCGGCAATTCACAACAGACTCTGCCCTCTTTCCTCTTTGTACTTATTATAAGTATTTTGTGTGCTACTTTGTTGCATGCCCCCCGCTGGGCTCGAAAGCTGCCGCAAAGGTGAAATAAAACCCAAAAAAAATAAAAAAAAAAATTTCTGTTTTTTGTTTTTTGCTATCTTGTTTTTAAAGTGCTTATTGGATTTGCCAAAGTTCAGCTTGTCATGGCAGCAGATAAAAACAAAACTTTTTTCCGTCCTTTTTTTTTTATTTTTTTTTTTTTGTTAGCGTCTCCCAGGAAATGTCAACAAAATTGACAAAATGAACCAAGCTGACAAAAGTAAGTTTAGGTTGAGTCTCCAGTATAATCTGGGCTATAGGGTGCTATTGGAATATTTACACGAGTACCATGGATTATAACTTTTTATTATAAGTGCTTGTGAACTTAAGACTAATACTTACATATATATATATCTATCAGACTATTCATCACACACTCTTTAATATAACTTAACATCTCTCTAAACTGATTTTTATTTGAACGTAATAAAAAAATAGATTTGTCTTTTAAGTTAACCAATTGAAGTTACCAATAGAAAATATAATTAAATTTTAAGCTAACAAAAAATGCTGTTGTTCAGCTTTGTTAAAAGCAAAACTTTTCATTGTTACATTTTCACAAAAGAAAATTGTGTTCAATGAAATTGTAGAACAATCGTGATTAAAAGTTTTTTTGCTTGGAGCCGAAACTTGTTTTCAATGTTTGACAATTTTCTTTTCGTTTTGCTTTTTGCGGCACTTTAATGAACACCTCAGAGAAGCACATTAATTGCCAAGTCAAATCAAAGGCAAAGCAAATAAACGCAAGTGTTGCACCTAAAGATACCCTATAAAAACAAAAATTGTTGTGAATTTTTTTTAATTAATTAATTAATTTTAATTACAATTTTATTTTTGTCTTCTTTGGGTTTGACAAGACAAAAGAAATTGAATTAGAATGTTCATACTTGCTGCCTCTGCTGCTAGTTACAGGGTATGCTTACAACAAAAACAACAAAAAAGTGGTCAAACGGAAATTGTAACCAAAGTTGTGGTTGCTTTTGTTGTTGTTGCTTTTGTTGTTGTTGCTGATGTCATTTGTGGAGTGAAGCGCAACAAAAATTGAATGACAAAAGCAACTGTTGTTGTTGTTGTTGTGGTTGCTGCTGTTGCTGCTGATGTTGTTGCTGATAATATTGTTGCTGGTTTCGTTTGCATTTAATATTTAAGCTCAGTCAGCGACAAGTTTTTTTTTCTTCTTTCAAATATTTGCCCGCAACACTCGCCAAAAGATTTATGTGCGCACGAATATTTAACGATGTGTGGCACATGCAACAGCCTGTGGCAGGGGACGGGTGGCAGTGGGGGCGTGGCAGGCTGGTGTCAGCTTCGTGATGATGCATTTGGGTGGCTGGTTGCAAAGTTGGCTTGCACGTTCGAATTATGCAACACGCGTTTGTTGCATTCATTTTGGCCAGTTTTTTTTTTTTTTTTTTGGTGACTTTTGTTTGATTTACGGAAAATTGTATATCAGTATTTCCATCATCATAATCATCAGCAACATCGTCACGACCTTGGGCCAAGATTGTGCAAACACCTTTTAAGTGTGCCAAGGAACGCAAGAAACGTGGCTAAAATAAAAAGCCAAGTCAAAGATGGCCAAGTCTTAGGTCTCTTCAGAGGTATTAGCCGCTGAACTTGAAGGGTCTGCGAGGAGTGTGCATAATTATTAAATATAGTTCACTTCAGTAACAACCAATTAGAAAACATCCACAAATAAACAGAAGCTCTTTTGGGTTTCTTAACGAACCTCGTTTAACAAAACCAACTTTGACATTGAAATCACCTCAAGTCTGTTTGTTAATTATGCCGAGTCATGAAAATTGCATAAGTTTACTTTGACATTGCCCACGAATCTTTAACAGCAAATAAGAAAAACTTACTTAGGCTAATGTGTTAATAAGTTGAAGATATTCATTATGCAGCATTATGTGGCATAAACTTAATTGAATGCATTGCTGATAACTGATCAATAAAGATTAAAAATGAAGATACTAAGTTTGGTTTATGTGAGGAAATTTTATATAATTTTATTTATAAATTTAAATTAATTAAATCGCAACTTTGTTTATCTAACAAGTTTAACCACAATTTATTTTAAATTAAATTAAACAAAAACAAATTCAATTGACTTTAATGGCAACAGTGAAAAGCGTTGAAAATGCAACTCGTAAATGAAAATAATTGTTGCACGATATTTGAAAATTAATTATGCTACCAATTTCGTATATTTTTGTTGTTGTTGTTGTTTGTTGTTGTTTGTTGTTGTTGTTTGTTGTGTCCAATTGAATTAAAAGCATGCCAGACAGAATTGCTGCACAATGTTTGCGCTGCCCGTTTCGGTGCTTTGCGCCTCAATTAACGGCAGCTTGCGGCAGCAACGGCAGAAAGCGAAACAATCGAGAGGAAAACTCCCCCCCCCCCCCCCCCCCCTCCCCCCCAAAAATAGAAAAAAAACTGCGGCTAGTGCGAAAATGTTGGCCCATCGTAAATTTTGTACAATTTGAACTCGAAAGTCGTTAAATGTAACACACACAGGACACACCACACAGGACACAGGACATAGGACCGCACTTTCACCGCACACAGATCACACTTGAAGGGAAATTGGGTCAGGGGGGAAGGAGAAAAGGGGGGAAAGCAATTGGAAAATGCCTCACAATTGGTTTGCTGCAAGTGCGCAAATGTGGCTGCACCAAAGGGGCAGCAATTGGGGGCAGCTGTTGGTTCTTAACCCATTTGAAATTCAAATTTAAAGTTTTTTAAATACAATTTTTTTTTTGTTTCATAAAAGTCGAAAATAAAATCAGAAGAGATTTTTCTGTTGTTAAGTCATCTTTTAAGAGGAACTGCTGACGAAGATGCTCATGGTGCTACCCTGTAAGCAAAGAATCTGTGTGTAGGGTATATAGCTATAAAAGGTTGTCTATATAAAAGTAAACCAATTTGTATTTTTTTAAATTGCATTTATAAATATATCCACAAATAATTAAATAGTATATAAATACAGGGTATGCTCCAGCCTCGCTTATTTTCCTTTCTTTCTTTCTGCAATTCCCGCGTTCTTTTCGACTCAACTAAGGATAAATGGCCATGGCAAAGCAACTGTGGGCGTGGCTTAGGGATTATTATCATCATTGTCTGTGTGTGTGTGTGTGTGTGTGTGTGTGCGTCTTTGTGTGTGTCTATTTGTGATATGTGTACTCAACTGGCAGGTTTGGCTTACAGTTGCTGTTTGTTCCTTCCAACTTGTAAGCCCTCAAAAATGATTTTGCTCTGCTTAAAAATTCTGCTTATAGTGCACATACACAAAACAATAAATCTCATATACCACAAATACACACACACAACACACACAAACACACACAAGCAATCTTTTAAAAATGGCAAAAAAAAAGTTGAGTGCAAAAAGTGGAGAAAAGAATGCAAGTTTCAAGTAATAAGTGCTTGCTAAAAGATACCCTGTAGTGTAAGATAAATAATAGCCAAGCTTATTTGTGTATGAAATAAATACTTAAATGTAAAATATTATTAACTCTTATGCTGCCAAGTTAAATAATTAAGAAAGCTTTCCCATATTAAGTATACGTAAAAAATGTATGTTCAAAATTTATTTCTTAATCAATAGATTAAATTTTTTACAAGCATTAAAAATGCAATATATACGTTTTCAAAGCAACAATAATCTAGAGTATTGAACAGTAAACAAAATTGGTTATCTCCACAGCAAACAAACTTGGCTGGAACAGAATGCAAACATTTTTGGTTTCTGCTGTTTAAAAAGAAAGCAACTGCTAAATGGAGTGTGTGTGTGTGTGTGTGTGTGTGTTAGTGTGTGTGGATAGCGCGTTATTTTGCCATTTGCCAGGTGTGCTTTACTGCATTAAAAACTGTTGCATTTAGCCCCGTAGCAAATATGTAAGTGGCAATAAATATGTGCAAGGCAGCCAAGCATAAAGAAATAAGCAGACAACAAAAAAAAACAACTGAAATATTTCAAGTGATAAGAATTCTGCTTCGCTTCGTTTCTCTTTTTTTCTTTTTTTTGCATTCATTATGGATTATTTTTTGTAAAGGCAAAACTATGCAGAATTTATGTCGGAAAAATAAACGCAGAGTAATAAAATAAAGGAATTTTAAATCAATTGTTATAAGAGACTTAAACTGTGTTTAAAGCGGGAATTTTGCAAAAATTTGCCAGAGATTGTTTGTAAATATAAAAAAATTAAATAAGCTGAATATTTACAAATTTATTTAATCCATACAAGTGTGGAAATGAATTCTGAAGTTCATTAAAATATATTCTTTAATTAACTGTTATTAAAAAAAGCTCTCTTTTTACTCTCTCAGACAAGTTTTGGGCCATATTTTATTATTTACTTAACTTTTGTTTGAGATAAGTTTTTATACATATATTTGTCTCAGAATAACTTATCATAATATGACAATTTTTTCTATTTGCTTAAGCGTGTTGAAGGAGAAAAGTCTTTTCCAAAATGTATTTATTTGTAACTTTAGCACAATCAAAATCAAATAAAAGTCCTTTCATATTAAGACCTGATGCTTATTATAATAATAATACAATTCAATTCAATTACACTCAAAGTTAACTAATTCATTTTGGGCCATATTAATGCAACATTTTTTCGTCGTTCATCAACTTTTTCTTCTTCTTCTCTTTCTTTTTTTGCAAGGACTCACTTCAGAGTCTTCCTTGATTTCCTTTGAATGTTGCATTTAATCAGCTTTTGACAAGCTAAATTGAAGTTTAATTAATTTTGGCCATTGCCAAGGCAAAGTACCATATGTCTGTGAATGTGTGTGTGTCTGTGTGTGTGTGTGTTGGCCAATGCTTAACTAAAGGGCAGCAATGTGTTGGCCTCTGGCCCCTAAGCTTAACTTTGGCACGCCCACAAAAAGCGAGAAAGAGAAAATATGTCATTTTTTCTACGGCTTAAATGAACAAAAAAAAAATAAGAAAGAAAAAAAAAAGAACACGCATAATTTATGAGCCAACGCATTCAGCATGAAATCTGAGTCCTTTTTTTGCGCTTCCGACTGGCAGGGATTTAGCCTTGGGTCCAGCCAGCTCTGCCAGGTGATGTATTATATTTCAACTGATTTATTGCCTTATTTATGCGCAGCATTTGAAAGGTGAATTGTTGCTGCGACCCAACATTTGATTACATATTAAGCGCTAGTCAAATATGTCCACAACGAATTCTCTAAAAAAAATGTCTAAATAAAAATAACAAAAATTTGTAATATTACAAAATGTAGCCAAATAAATTGAGCTAAAAATGTTGACCTTAAAAGTTAATATATATAAGCTAATATATATAAACTAAACTTTAATAATCCTCACGTTGAAATTGTGTCTGGGAACAGCATTAACTAAAAACAATATTGCACAAATGTTAAACACGGCGTATACGTGACTTTTGTTGTTTCCAGCAGACTTGAATGATGGGCGCTCAAACATTGGCCATCACTTCATTTAAATGGGTTTTGTAACAAAATACACAAACACACACACACATACACATATACACACATATATATAGACACCCTCAGTTTTCTTGGGCAAGTGTTGACCACAAGTTGTGCATGTGGCAATTGCTGTGGCTGAGAAACTTTTGGCTGTGGCCCGTCCTTGAACCTTATTTGTGGCAGCGCTTAGTCCGAGCATTTTATTTGTTTGCCCCGTTTATTTGCGCTGTCTGCAGAGAAAGCACATGAAATTTATGCGATGATGTCCTTGCCAGCTGACTGTTTGTGGTTGCCACACACAAGCACACACACACACAACCACACACAACCACAAAGTGTGTGCTGTCTGCATGTTTGACTTGGCTCGTATTTCAATTGTCAATCCGTGTGTGAAATCAACGTGTGCATCTCTCAACTTAACTCAACTCAGCTCAACTCAACTCAAAACTCAGCTCATGTGTCCAGTCCTGGCCCAAACGAGCTAGTTCTATGACAAAAGCTGCTTTAAGTCAACGCACTTTCCATTTGCTGTATAAACAGCTCCAAAACGCACTTTGCATCCACAAGTGAAGCACACAAAATCTTTTCTCATTCCCTTTTTTATTTACACTTTAAATTGCAAGAAATTCTGTTCCTCTGATCAGCGGTCAAAGTTCGTTTGTAACTACTGTTAATTGAGTACCTTCAACTAACCTTTGCTGACTGTTGTTTTGCTTTGTATTAAATGCATTTTATTATCAGTTTTAATTAAATACATTTATTTTCATATAAATTTATTTTTTCTAAATGGTGAAAATAATGAGATCTATGTATTTTTTTTACATATATTTATTTTATATGCTCTAAGTAAAAGTTATTAGTTTGTCAATTTAAAAAAGGCAAATCTCTTTTTTGTTTTTAATAAATTATCTCTATGTCGAACTGTTTTAAAATAAAATTATGTTAAAATATATCAATAAAAATTATGTGTATATATTTTATGTAGTTTTAGTTAGTTAGCTATGAAGTTAAGATATTAATTATAATTATTGTTTTTATATTGAAATGTGTAACAATATTTAAACCAAACTTAACATAACTCGCAAATAATAGAATGCATATATTTATATAAAGGACTCAAAGGTCAACAAAAGTAGCTCTACATAAAAAATAATTAAAGTACCCAAAAAGGAGTATTCAAAGAAATGGCAAAAGGACTTTTAAGCAGAGGTCAAATGTAATTACAGTTTAAAATAGCTTTTGTTCGTTCACCAAATACAGTTGAATTTATGTGTATTTAATTTTGTAATGCATGGCTTTTAATTATTGCATAGCAAATGTCAGTCACGTGTAAGTTGCACGTTTAACTTGCCACAAACAAGCGAACGCAATTTATGCAACAGCTAGAAATAAGTTATGTGCGTGCTGTGTGTATTTGTGTGTGTGTGTGTGTGTTTGCTGTGTCTACTTTGACCTTTTTTTTGGCTTTAAAAACCTTTAACTAATACCATAATATTTATTTAAGGTCGCAAAAGTTGATTGGAAAATTCTTTAAATTATGGCAATAATTATTGATTAGGCAATAAAACGTAAATTTTGTTTAGAGAATATTAGTTAATGATGTTTATACAAATGTGTATACCCTGTAAAGAGGCGAAAGAGGTGCAAAACTAAATTGATTTATATATTAAATACCATTTTGATCATAGTTTGTCGTCTTTCTTGTTTCCTCATTTAAATTTTCTTAATTTTTCTGATTTTATTTTTTTCGACTTTTTTCTATAAAAAAAACACTGTACTCCCCCCTTGTTTTTATTTAAATTTTTTAAATTTAGAATATGCTCATTTTATTTTAAATCGATAGCTGGTATCATAATTAGCATAAAAATCAACTTTAAAAGTATTTCTGAGGGGGTCTAATTTTTGGTCAAAAATCATGCAAAAATTGGGAAAAAATTTGACATGTAAAGATCCTCAATCCTCAAATACTCCTTCCGGATTTTTAAACTCCAATAACTTTGCCAAAACTAAACCGATTTTTATGTTTGAGACCATTTTGATCATGATTTGACCTTATTCTTG